>JAEAOA010002350.1:3547500-3740000 GCA_016746295.1 Potamilus streckersoni | reverse complement strand
CTACAAAAAGATTGAAGAAAATGAAGAGGAAGGTTTCTTTATCCTCCCTTTGTATTTTTACTGTTGTTCAGCATGGCCCCACACCAAAGACTACAAAAAGGGCAACAATCTGACCAAACACAACTGGTACTTAATTGGCAGAATTGGTGTAAATCCCAGGAGTGGGGGTGAGGGTAGTCTTTTGCCCAGATTTACCAACACTTTGTCTCTTTGACACTGATGAAAAGAAAATACTCTGAAAAACAAGCACAATTTTTGTACAACAAAAATAATGTACCTGGGCAAAACCACATACCCTAATACTAACATGACCAATGTTTCCTATCTATATATGTAGTCTATAAGGATATACTATCCTCCATAATTCTTTACCTGGAGACACAAGTAACTTCCAAGATCAGGTCTAGAGGCAGCACTGATGTAAATGACAGGGGGTCTTGAGTACAGAGCCTCAAACCCCTCTGTGGCATACTTAGGATACTTGTGGTACAGGGCAAGCCGACACACTCTCACCAGGCCATCTCGTGGCTCTTCATGGAACATCATAGATGAGTCATCAAATCTGACAATGAAAGCTACAATAATTAATCCCTCTAAAAGACATTATTCTGATCTAGAAAAAAAGAAATGAGATTACTTCAGAATTTTATCAAAATAGGGTGGGAGATCACCGCACTTGTCAATAAAATATGAGGGGAAAACACAGAAGGGAAGAGGGGCCCCGAGTGGCCAAGTGGTCTAAAGCGCTGTCCGTTACGGATCAATGCCATCTCACCTCTATCTGCGTGGGTTCGAGTTTAGGATTCGGCGAATGTGGATATGTGAGAAAGCTTGCCAGTAGCTTCTCGTGAGTCGGTGGTTCTTTCCGCGGATTTCCCGGTTTCTTCCTCCACCATTAATATTGGCCGCCATGAATAGCCTATCGTGTGCTGAAAAATGGCGTTAAGCCCAACAGCAACAACAACAGAAGGGAAGAAACACAGCCCTAGTTCGTTATTTACCTCATACTTAAATATCAATCTCTCTTGCTGTTCTATTCTGTTAGGGCTCTAGTAAAATCAAAATTATCGAAGATGTCCCTTCTCGTTGTGTAAATATTTATATGTTGACTGTTTCAGTGCTTAATCTGATCCTTATCTGTGGATGACTGTTTTTCTGTGCTTAAACTACCACAGTCTGCTGGCTGAAGGGACATATGTATAGCTAGCTTAGTCATCTTAAACATGATGGGAAGCAGTTCTTTATGGTTAAGTCCATCAATGCCATAGTCTGCATTTTCAGTTATTTTGATCAAAAAAATATCCTTCCTTTTTATTTCTTTCTATATTCTTATTTATTCACTTTATCTTAATCCCTGAAGTACTATATAGTTTTGTAGAAAAAGATCTCTCAGCACTCCATTGTCTGTCAAAATAAATGAAGATTGCACTTAACTTTTAGCATGCCTATATTTTAAGTAGGCTTGTATTCTCCATTTAAAAAAAAAAACTTCTGAATTGGGAGTTGATCAGCAAAGTCTCTTTCTGTCCATCCAGCATCAGATATCTCACTAGGATTTTAAAACTAAGATTCCAGGACTCATAATTTGGTAAAAGTAGGAGTCTCACAAGCAAAAGTTGCAGTCCCCACTAAGCCAGACATCACATACTTTCTTACACTTGGCTAGTGTCGCATCTAAACTATCAGTTCTAGCAACTTTAGCACAGTCCTGAATCTCATTGAAATCTTCATCATTTTTCTGTTTAATTCCACAACACTTGTCTAAATTTGCAAACATCATTTTGTCCAGGTCTCTTGATTTCAAGTTCGCAGGCAATATTTATATGGCAACAATCAGAAATGAAATCAATAACAGTAATTGCACTAGGCTTGTCATCATTATCACCAGCCAGTATTTGTCACAAGAAATCATCATCTGAAGATTAACTACATTGGGAATCAGCCATTTTGGGTTTTCTAGGTGGCAATGTATTTTCAACAAACATTTGCAAAACTTCCTTGACGACTGTAAGGTCAAACCTACAATGGAATGCTGGTCCAAGGCCTAACGTAACATTCAAATTTAGTCTAATAACCATTCATGTCAAATAAAAATACCAAGTTTTGTAAAAGTTTGCCTAACTGAAAAACAATGTTTTAACAAGTGCTACGAGACTTCTACCAAAGAAGTGACTTCTTTCACTATAAGCCCCATGTATAAACTTTGAACTATTCTGCTGGAGTTCTTGTGTATAACTGAATTTGAAGTGTACATATTCGTAAAAATAATTGTGTGATTTGCACATTCATGCATCCTCGCAGCACCTTTATGTTCATGTAACACAGCTGGCCACAATGAGTATTGAAACTGACTTCACACAAAACTTAAATAAGGTGCAATGAACATACATAGGTATGGTAGAACATAACAAGTATGAAATGGTGTCATAGGTTATATATCTTTCATTATATTTGGATGATGATGCATAATTCAGATCAATTTAAGTTTTCTGTGTTGACCAACCCAATGGAGAATGTCTTTTGACTATGTATCCCACCCCAACCATTTCTAGGAATATTCCTGCAGTGAACTGTTATATAGAGTATTATAAATTGTAAAAAGATGGAATGTGTAATTTTATTAAAGAAATTAAAATGGAATTGAATAAATGAAATAATTAATGCAAAAAAGCTGAATAATATATTCAAAATGAAACAAAAGAGAATGCATTTTATGAATACATTTGAAAATATACTTTTTTCAAGCTGCTGTTATAATATCCGAATAAACAGAAATTTACACCATTTTTAACAACTGCCACTGCTGTAATAACACTGTATGTCTACTCATTTTTTTCAACAAAAAGATTAAAGAATAAAATTTGCTGACATATACTCTACAACTTTTAGAATTACTGCAGTTGAGGATTTATTTTTATTTATCATAAATTCAATGCATTGTTTTGGATTTTCTCCATCTGCTATTTATAAAATCACACTTTAATTAAAACATGATGCAAAAGTATAGTTATCTCCCTTTACCATTATGAAAACAAAATATAGGCTTCAGGAATGCATTTCAATTTTGATTGAAAATGAATGAAGATAACAGAGAATGTATTTCTGTTACCAGAAACAAAACCAAAAATAAAATGATAGCTGAAATGCAAATAAAACTGGAATCTAATTTGAGTACAAATGAAATTAATTTTAGTGTATTTAAATTGTAAATGAAGTGCAAATGAAATGCAGATTAGATAAAATTATTTATCCTAATGTTTAAACTTGCTCTATCCAACACAAAACATGCCTAAAACTCAAGTCTACTTTCAAGTTTTGGTACCAGTGTTTTATGATATAGCAATAAAAATAGGTTATTTTGTGTCAAGGCCATTGAACTAAAGTGTCTTGCAAAGGGACATCACATTAGCCAACTTGGACTGATCAGATGGTAGAATCTGAACCCACAACCTTTTTGAGATAAGCACACTACAATGAAACAAAGAGAGACAACCTTTGATATATGAATGGAAGAGGAGTCCTGGAATCTTCACATGTGGAACATACAAATCCCAGCTTGTTTGTAATAGTCACTAGCATAAACTTGCGAGTCACTCACTTTCAAAAAGGAAGAAAGGAAAATGAGAAAGCACATTATTTTATTACATATCTATATCAAATTTTCAGCCTAATAAGATCACATTAAACAGTAACTGTAAAACAATTTTTATACCATATTGCTCTCTACCATCAGCAAATTTTTTCAAATGAGTTAGTTTCTTCACATTTTCATATTTTTTGTCTACACAAATGTATGTGTGGCATTTCTGGTTATTGAAGTCTTCAAGAATAGGGCATTTCTTCATCATTCAGAATAATTTATTATCTGTTTTCATTTTATGGAACTGTGATACATTGCAGCCTTTATTTTTTACACCGATTTCTAGAGTTCTGCCTGTCTTTTTTGTGCAGCAAAGCAAACCTCAAAAAGGAAATGATCTGCATCAAATTAATGATTGGTAAATGCTGATATCTTTTAGTATTTCTATTTCAAGTAGGATTTTGCTTTCCAGCAGTCATATACCATTCACAATTGCTTTTAATGTACCATCTGATTCCAATTTTTTTTAAACACGAGATTTGCTTCTCACACTTAGGACTCTTAAATTCCCACATTTTTGTACTTCTGCCATTTTTATCAGCATCCTTCAATAAAATCGAGATAGTCAGCAATTAATATACATTCTACCATCTTGTTGTCTTAATGTCTTTGCTTATGCTCTCTCTTTCACCTACCTTTCTGTTAAGTCTCATTTTCATCACAAGTCCAATTTCCCAAAAATAAAAACAGATTTTGATAACTTATTTTAATGAGACCAAGTATTTTTCTGCACTCGATAAAATTGTATATTGATATTATAGTGCTCTAGTCTAATCGCAAGTACAGAAGTAGCAGTTATTACTAGTAGAAGTACTCTCCAACTCAAACTTTGAGAAAGCAATTTTTAAAAATAAAATGTTTCTTCAATAACATTTATCCAATCAAAATATCATACTACCACAATTTTGCAAATCCAGCCCTAACTGATGAAAATGTTTTAGTTAAAAAAAACTAAGTTACCTGCCCACCTAGGTGATCTCCTCTTGATACCAGGACTGTACCAAATTCTGTGACATTGTCAGTTACTCCTGGAGCAGAAGGCATGCTCTCTATATGGATGTAACTGCAGGGAGGCTGGGATGATGTATGTGTAGATGACTTTGATATGAAATGTCCAGAATAGACAGGAATTGTTACCAAAAGATCCAGTATTTTGGACAGATGAATTCATTAGATTGTAAAAGTCCTTGATTTGTCAGATAGCCTCTCTACCATGATAAAATAGTGTGCCAGTGATTGTGTAACAATAGGTTCGGTCATTGATGCTAATTGTTATTTGTTCAATAACCATAGTAAGTTAGTTATTGAGTTATGGATGCCTGCAGTGGTATAAAGCACCACTGAGAATATATTCCATTGCCTTTGTATGCCTTAAAAATGGATGGGCATATCAGTTGAGAGATTCTCCACCATACGTCCTGAGAACTGTTGGTACCTATGGACATGTTTTAGACATACAGATTCAGTGACTCTGGGGCAAGATGAAACACTGTCATCATGGTTGCTTAAAGAAGAAGAGGGCATACCTTAATTCCTGTTGATTCTGTTGTGATATTAATGAGGCTGATCAAAGATATCCTATTTGCGTGGAGCAATCAAGATGAAGATTCTTTTGAATCCTATAACATCTTTGAAACCTGAATTATTCAAGGAAGAGTTTATACATTTGGCTGTTCCAATATACAGAAAGAGCATCAATCACCCAGGCATTTAGAACCAAGGATTGCTGAAATAAAGTCTTGTTGTCAATGCATTCATATGTCTATCCCACTGGGCAACTGTTAACTGAAAACTCAGGGATGAAGAGACCATTCAGTTTGCATTAGTTCCTTTTTCCCCCCAGAAACTACTTGTCATTTCTATATGTCATCATGGTAAATCATGTCATCATGGTAAATCTTCAGCAACAAAGACTGAAGCCTTACCCCTACCAAGATCTGTGATAAAGGGGATGTGTGTGTTAGTGAAAGTGTATATTTCCACTTTTGTTCAAGAAAACTTTAGTTTTCAATGGTTGTAAATTTGCTAAGACAAGATAATATAGAAAACTTACCTGTATGTATCCAGACAAAGCTAAACCTACTCAGCAATAATGAATGAGTTTTCTATATCATGTATAAAACCTGTAATTAATAATATGGCATTAAAAATGTCAAGGGACATAACTGTGACCTGAACAGATATGTACTAAAGGTGTTTAAGTGTGTGATGACAGCAAAGCAACAACACTTAAAAGTTAGAAATATTGATGTGGATGATAGAGGATAGAAAAATTGGAAATTTACAGACCATACTTCCCATCAAAGATGAAACTCCTACAATTTGTTTTAAGGAAGAAAACTTCCAAACTACTAGAATGTGAGGATTTTGCAAGGTCAACTCTCTCTATATAGTGTGTGTCCAAATCTGCACAAACTGGAGAATTAACTATCAATTTTACTAGACTTAGTGCCAATTTAAGTATCAAGGGAGATAACTCTTATCAAGTGGGATGATCACTTATGCTTATTAGCAAAAAAGTTTTAATTTAGGAGAGCTGGATTTGCAAGGTAGCAGTAGGTTACCTGAGTAATGTAATGGCTCACCAAAACTATAACAATGGGTGAATGTCACTGGGGAAAATCAGATGTGATGGGGGTACATTACCTGAAGAAAAAGTGTGTCCAATGAGAATTTCATACAAATCTGATACAGAAGCTCAGGTCCCTGAGAACCCTGCAGTCTATATTACCTGATGGATGCTTTGAATTGTCAGAGGTTCCTTTACACCAGTATATGTTGGTTTTACTGATAAATTTTGCTTCTGTACCGGAAAAAGAAGGGGCTGTTGATATTCAAAAAAACTCTAAGATGTTTTTCAAGTCTTTAAAGTTAACTATCTCAACAAAAAATTCTGTATGAAGCCAACTTATTTCATTCATACATCTATAAGCCAACTTAATAAATTCATGCAGTTGTAGTCCCATATCCCTCCCGAAACTGATCAGTGATCATCGACAAGAACACAGCACCAGATGGAGTCAGTTAATCACTCTGATGGATTGCAAGATTTTTGAACTTTAAGATAAAAACAACACAAATGAAAGCACTCTTCTTTCTGTTTCAAATTTTAATCCTATCAGTTGCCTTCTGCTTCATCCCATTTGTTGTTGTTGTCGTTGTTGTTCTGGGGCTTAACAACATTATTCAGCACACGATACATGGCAGCCAGTATTAATGGTGGAGGAAGAAACTGCAAAATCCGCAGAAAGAACCACCAACCCACAAGAAGATACTGGCAAGCTTTTTCACATATCCACATTCGCCGAATCTTACTCGAACCCACGCAGACAGAGGTGAGATAGCAGTGATCCGTAACAGTAATCAAAAGCTTTTAGAGCGCTGTAGACTACTTGGGGCCCACATTCAATTTGTGTTGAAGAATATGTAATTATGGTACAGATATCAACAGTTTCATTAAAAAATTACTAGGCACTATGGACTTTTTTTATAATACTGTTGGTGCTTTTATTTACTCTTGTTCAAAACAAACTATTAATGGGGTGGTGTGATAAGGGGGTGGTGTGATAAGGGGAATGACAGCTTAGTTTGGAGTTTTGCACGATTTTATTTATAGACTATTGTGAGTCACGTGATCTAGCCATGCTGAAATTAAAGGCTTACATTTGCACCAAGCTAGGAAACACTTTAATTATTACCTAATTTGTGTTAAATATATTGCGTAAAACAAATTAGGTATATTTAGCTACATTTAATGATATTAACCTGATAATTTTTAAAGTTATAGATAAAATCAAATTTGCAATGCTGTGTGTGACACACTACATTGTTGTGGTAAAGACATGCAATAATGTCCATTTTGAACGCCGCTTATGTAAAGGTCAGAAAAGCATTAATTCAATTTCCTTACTCTAAAGTACTGTTTACATGATAATTTTCTCCACTCTATGCAAGAGATAAACCATGCATTGATGAGGATAAACCATGCATTGATGAGATTGGTTGATTAGAATTTGTACTGGTACAATTTTAGTCTTGTACAGACTTTTTCCATCCTTGCCAGTAGAAGGTACTGGTAACAGCAGAAATGATGGCTCATTCCTTGTATATAAAAAAATTGAGATGGACATTAAAAGTTGCATTTCATAGAAACTTATACCTGACATAACATAACAGGGTTATTGACTTAACAGGGGTCGAGATAAAATAAGTGGGTAAAAATTAGTACAACAAAAAAGGATTTTTTCTGAAATGGACCTAAATTCTCAACATACAAAATTCTCATGATAACCAAGGTTGAGATAAGTGGGTTTCGCTGTAGCAGTATGTATATTACCTTATGAATGATTGGTACTACATTAAAATCTATACTGCCTGATAGAGGACTATTGCCACACAGTATTGTCAATATTTTACCTGAACAGTTTGGCAAGCCAAAGTTGGCAGTCAGATGTGATTTTTGTCACAAACTTGCGAAGGTGTTCTTCTGGCAGTGTAGAAATATAAGCAGCCACACTGTGAGCTGTTATTGCTGCATGCCCTATGTCATCTAGCTTCTGTAGTTTCACTGGCCTGAAGAAATATAAAAGAACAAAATAAATAGTGCTGCAGGCAGTTTCTTCTCTTCTTCCAAACTGGGCAAAGAATTGTTTGGACATTTCAGGAATGTTTCATGGACTTATATATTTCAAGTAGTAGTTATTTTTCTTACTGAAATTAAACTTTTTCAATCTGTTACTTTCTTATCACTCAATGAATATTAAAGGTACAAAAGAATAAGAACTAAAACAGTAACTACTTAGCATGTCAATAATAGGGCAAATAAATGTTACTCCATCTGGTAACAATTAGTGTTATGTGTTGTATCCCATTTTATGTATTTATTTATTCATTATTTTTAGAAAATATGTAAATAACACAAATTATTAATTTTAAAAATATAACTTTTATTTGTTTTTAAAGTTTTGCATTTCCTCATATAAATTCCATCAGTTTAGCTCAATTGGTTTTCAATGAATTCACATTCTTTCAAGAATAAAATGAGTTTTTGTAAAATTCATGGGCTTCTTAAGGCATCTTCTCATATTCAATCACTGTTCAACGCTGTAAAAACTATGATCCCCTAATTTCAGAAAGGATATGATTATGTTGACACTTTATGTTCAAACAAGTCTTTCAAATAAATGGGCACTCTATTTGCTGAACACAAATCTTGAGGAATCCATGAGAAGCTTGCTCTCCATTCTTATTCTTTTTGAACAGCTGCATATAAACCATCCAGATATTCTTGCGATATTCTACACCAAAAAGTTGTAATGGAATGAGATGATTTACTCTCATTGAGTAATAGTCAACTATTTTCAGAAACAGTTACTTATTTTCAAATTTGCAATTTAATGCAGTTTGTAAATTAATGTCTTTCTGATTCTCTACAAAGTTTTAATATTTTTTAAAGTGTTTTGTTTATTTAATACTATTTAACTTGAGACACAAGCATATACTAATTGATGATGAACTTATTTTGCCATTACAAAATGTAACCTGTTTTATTTTTCCTATTTTCCACTCACTTCACCTTATAATTACTGGAGGGAGAATTCATATTCCCCAACTCAAAAGGGCACTGACATTCCTCAAAAGGGTACCAAAACAAAAATCAATGTGTCTATTTACCAAATGTGTACAAAGAAAAAAAATCAATGGTAACATTTCATGCAAAAAGTGACTATGTTTATGTGTGTGTGTGTACATTTTTTTCTGGGGTGAGGGGAGGCCTACCACCACCCTTAATCCAATACATGCATAAAAACATAGTTGTCATAAGATAAATGCATAACACTTGACATGAAACTAATGCACTTTTCTTTCACTGAACAAGAATGATAATAACAGAGATGCTTATCATCATCTAATTTCATAACACTATTTTGAACATTGAGATATTACAGTGAGATCATTGCACATTCTTTTATTGCAAATGAGTGGTAATAACAGATGCACATCATCATCTACTTTCTGGATTCTATTATGAACAGTATCTACAAAACTATCTTAAATGTAAAATTTAACCAAAGTCTGTAATGCATAAAATATGACACACTGTGACCCTCTTTGCAATATAGGGTACTCATTACCATGATTGCAATTTGTTTGGTATGCAAACTTGTAACAATTAGGGCATGAAAAAAAAATGTATAGGCTTATGCAAATATATACAAATAGTTGTATTATACTTTCCGAAAAAAGTGTTCATCCCCAGGTACTTAAAATACTGGAGTCTTGTAAATTTGAAACCACTTAACTCTAAGGTGATGGCAATATACAGCACATTGATATTGCAAAAAGCTATGGGACTAAGTGAACCCAGCCTTTATGAACTGGAGACCCTTATGGTCATAGGCAACTAATTATTTTATAATCTACAGAACCAGTCCATCTGTGGTCAAGTATTAAATAACATTTTGAAAAGAATGAAGATCATGTACTGAAAATAATTACAGGACAAAAACACATCCAAAAGTAATTTTTTGCCAAAGAGACTTTTGTATGGTAAAATGAATGCATTAATACACATCCAAAAGTAATTATTTTTCCAAAGAGACCTTTGCATGGGTAAAATGAATGCATTAAAAGGCTTAAAACTAAACAATTTCCATATTATGGCTGTCATAGCATAGGTACTATCAAACACAAACTGGAAGATATCACATGGCTGGATTTTGATGGTAGGCACCTAGGAGTTTATCATTTTCATCCTGTGAAAAGATTCCTCTTGGACAGAATTTAAATGTGTTTTTCCCCTTCCTACCATAAAAGTCCAGTAATTTTGCAATATGTAAACATAACAGTCTATGTGAACTGAATTAGCTGATTGTGTGGAAATAGAATAGTATCTAGCTGAAGCATGTTCAACCTCCCTCCAACACATCTTTTCATTTTAGAAATAAGTTGTCTATTGTATTAATTTTAGATAGTTTTGCTTACAGTACAAATATTTTGTCATAATCAATTTTAAAAACATGTATCCTAGAACATCAATGCTTTTAATGCATATAGTCAGCTATGCTATTTTAACACCTGTTCCCCACAAAAAAACCTGTCACAAATTCAAGAATATAAATGTCTGTTCTTGACTTTCACATGTGGAAACAGATGACTGCAGTTATTAACAGATAGGGGAGAATAAAATCAAGTTTTAGAATGAAATCTATCTTAAAATATTGAATTTTTCCACATTTTGTCAATCAGGGTACGAGCACAGATAAAACTGACAGCTAATAGAGGTTACATAATTACTACAGAATTACTGCAAACTTTAAAAAATGTAATTCCACGACTTTTCCAAGACCTTTTTACCAATTTCAAGAGTACACATATTTACCACCTCTAATACTTATCTAACATGTAAATTTAACACAAAAACATATTTTACAACTGGCTTTGCGCATACTTCATCCTATCAGATAGGTCATTATCTTTGGCCAAGAGTACAATGATCCTGAATCGCAGTTAGATCCCTGGATGTAGGGTAAATGTGAAGTTTATGGGGAACCTACTCAAACAAACCCATTGTTGAAGTTTGGTAGGTTGGTAAAACCTTCATGTCAGCAAATGAAAATGTGATTGGATAATGCAAAAAACTGAATTCCATGACTTTTCCAAAACTTTGAATGACTTACAAAAATTTCAAAACTTTTCAAGGCTCCTGATAAGCTTTTCTGTAATTTACAAGCTTTTCCTGGATTTCCATGACTGCAGGAACCCTGTAACTATTAAGTTTGGTATATTGCTTCTGTAATCTGGCAATTATTTTTTCTGATATTTTCCATTCTTTTCATCCTTTTTGTCAAATGTTTAACTGATTTTATTTATATGCGTTTTTTTCACACTGAGTAAAATGTTGCAATTAGCCAAGCAAACATTTACAAAATTTTAAACTTATGATTTCATTAATGCCAAAATGTATGACTTCGTATTTGAAGTCTGTGGAGATGGAGAAGTGGGTACCAAGATTTGTTTCCCTTTTCTATGGCAATATTTGTACAAGCACACTTGTATAAATATTGGCATACATCTAAAAGTTAAATCCTGCTGATATTATGTAAGCAAATTCAACAAAAACAAAAAAAACTTCAAACCATTTTATACTTAATAGGACACTATTTCATGATCCCAGGTTACCACTATTGTTTGAGTCCTGTTGCAAGGTGCATTGTAATTCATTCTGTGTTGGATGCACACTATATATCCATATAGTAACTAGGATGTTTTAAGCAAAATTGCTCATCAATCAACAATTGTTATGAAAGTAAAATTGTATTCTGGTCAAACTATTTATTTTGTGAGTTATGGAACCAGCATGTGTCAAAAAATGAAATTCACAAGAAAGAAGGTCGCTAATTGGCTAAGAAATTTTTTAAATTTTGTTCTTAACAAAAAGCATGCCTGTAAATTGTATGTAATTGGGAGGCTTGACTAATACTATTTTCTTTTTAGGGCTGCCACTGTACAATTGCTACTGGATGTAAATTGGGAAATCATTCCAGGTCAGACTTTGAGTATAGCTCTTCTAAATACGGAGCCATCATTTAAAAGTTTACTCTTGGGCAGATCTTACATAGGATGCAAGTGTTTTGCCAGTTTTACCAAAAAGCAGATTAATTTTTAAAAACATTAACATACTGGTCTTCTGCCCTATAAATTAATTAAACACTGTGAACCTGGCCTACTTTTTAGTTTGCAAAGTTGTCTCTCTTTCATCCTGTCCCTCTTCATTTATCTCGTACAGAATCAGTTCTTCCACTTTTTTCATCACCTCTGCCAAACCAAGGCCACTGTAATGTAAACATACCAAATATTAACACTAAAGGCTAAGTGGCTGACTGGGACAATAAATAATAGCAAAAAGCAAATACTGTCTTCAACTGATCAGAGATGTCAACTGTTAAGTCAAAAATATACCATGTCAGTCATTAAAGAAGGAACATGTGAGGAGACTGCAAAGCTACACTGAATGTAAAATATACTTGGTCAGTCTTTAAACAAGGAACATGCTGTTACAAAGACTGCAAAGCTACACTGCATATAAAATTCACTAGGTCTAGATATTAAACAAGGAGACTGCAAATCTACACTGCATGTAAAATCTAAATATCATTTTAAGGTGTTATACAGTAGTCCACTTTTGTACAAGTAGGAAAAATGGTGGAAAATCAAGGGTAGTGGGAGATCATGGTTATACCATAGTATTACATGTAGTTATTTACATGCAGTATAAACATACATTCAAGTTTTAGGTTAGTTTGATGTTCTGCTCTGGTGGCCTAGTGTTTAGCATGTCCACCTCAGATTTTGTGGGTTCAAACCTGGAACAAGTCATACCAATAACATACAAAAATGGTACTAACAGCTGCCTCACTTGGCTTTCAGCATTAAGAGGTTAGTGTTAGGACTGGTTGTCTTGATGTCAGGATAATGTGACTGGGTGGGGCATTATGCTATGTCTGCTGCATGATGCCCCAGTTCTAGACATCACAATAAACTGCCACACTGTTGCCATTGTAGACACTGTAGTGTTACAACTGAAAAATGTTAATGCTATGTTAAAAATCCAGGTCACACACACATTAAACAAAAACAGTATGCACATGTAGTTTAATAAAATGAATAAATGCATGCAAATACATAAAAGAATGCAACATGCATGTTTAGTCTTTAATAAGGTTATCAACAAAAGAGATTACTCGTACATATTGCTATGAATGTTGGAAACCTTAGCTCCTTGGGGTTTATTTAATTATTTAAAAAATTTAACTGTGATATTAAAAAGTCTTTTCAGTAAACTATAACCAATAATGCTAAGCAGCAATTACTGTTTCTTAGACATTTAGAAAGAATTCTCAAATCATACCAGTCATTGCCATGCTGTTTAATAGTTGCTAATCGAGTGAGCCCAACTAGGGGATCCACTAAGATAATCTGGGCAAATCATTAGGATCAAATACAACTTAATCACGTTTCCACATAAATTATATTAGGTGGATGGTGCAATAAAAATCAGATCTCCACTGTCCTATGTAAAGATCTGATGACCGCTAAGGGGTCATGTTCTGGTGATCTTTGAATTAGCCAATGGAAATGCAGTTTTCAAAAATCTGAAAGTGAATCAAATCATTCAGTACACATTTATGCTCTTCATTCACACTGTACAGTCTCCAAACACAAAGATATAAGACTTCATCTGATTGGCTGAGCGATTATGGTAACAACACAGGTTGCTAGAACATGACCTCTAATTGGTCGCTGTCAGAATTGCACATGTAACAGTGGAGATCTGATTTTAATCAGACTGATGGATGGAGAGGATATTTCATGAAAGAGGGAATTAGGAGATCAAAACAAACAAGACATGACAATTTATTTATGAAAGTGAGATCAATGAATGATCCGAGGGCAAGAATCCAGTGAGCATGAAAGTTATAAGAAATAACTTTATATATCAAGCTGAGATTTGCATGGTGGTAACTTACTTTTAGTATCTCCAATATATAATCTTAATATTTCCATTGAAATAGTGTATTTGTGATTTTGTTTTTACATCCGAATCACGACCATTTAGGGGCTACACAAATTTTGGATCAGCCTCCGTGGATAAAATATGGGCAGTGTATGGATATGGAGAACTTTCAAGAACAAGTAAGTGAAGTACTGTTACTCTCTGAGAATTGAGATAAATATTACTCATTTCAGCAAAATAACTCGTTTCATACATAAATACAAACATGTGCCTTTTGTTGCAACAGCAATAATCATTTTTGATACTACATGGCAGGGGAATCTTTTGGTCACAATATTTTTTGTCTCAAATGTTGTGAAGTCTAATTTGTTGTTATGAAACACACACCTTCCTTTTAATGGTTCAGGGATGTGTGCCTGCTGCTGCTCTTTGATTCTGGCTTTCCGCTCCGCTTCAAATTTCCTACAAAGAAAATGCATTCAAACTGATGAAAATACACCAATATCAGTATTTACCAATCTTTTTACATGACAAACAACAAAGAGTCTTAGTCTAAAAATTACAATAATCATCTACCAAAATGCTGCATCTTTCAAGATAATTAAAAAAATCAGAGTACAGCAGAAAATGAAAAAAAAAATGACTGATAATATATCATGTTAGATGATGTGGTGAGACCATGGGTGACTCCAAAAACACATAAATGGTAGGACAAATCCTTCCATGGATGCAACAATTGAGTTGAAAATTTTCAGTTTCCCATATTATGAGTATTAAACCAATAAAACATTCAAAACAAGAATGTGCAAAATTGCCATGAATTTAAATCAGTCAAGCTGATAATCATTCATTTGGAGAGCCCTGTAATGTATTTCTTAATCTTGAATAAAAGAAATAAAGTAATTGCAACCAATTAATTACCAAAATTTTCATAGTGATTTTAATGTCCAACACAGTAAGTAAGATTGGTTCTTTTTTGGCATTTCTCATCACACAATTACACCATCAGCTGCATATTTTCAATGATGTTGCAAAAATTCTAGGACCAAGATCCCACTGATGTTCTAAGGCAAAGAACATGTTCATTTTTTACAAAGTACTTATATCTCCATTCATTTAGAAAAAATGGCCATGATTTAGTGTTTCAAAGTTAATTAACATGGGCAACCTAAAACAAGTATGAAATGTCTGGAAAAAATTATTTATGACACTGTATTATGGCAGTGGAAAAGAGACACTCCTGCCCCCACAAGTCTTTCAGCTATAGATAAATAGTGTGATGTTAACAAGGCATCACTGGGTTGAAGAACTTCTGAGGCGAAGTCAACAGCCAAGCGAAAGGGCTGTCAAACAGGCTCAATGGCTATGTGTTCATGACCAAGGCAAGCCACCTAGTTGGAGGAAATCGGCTGTGGTCAGGCCTGGAGAGGGTTTGGACTTCCCAGGCATCAGCTGCCCTAGACACACTATATGAAAAAAAAAACAACCATTGCTCATCCCATACTGGCTTGGTTGTTGCCTGGATCAACAAAGGCCACACCTTCCATCATGCACCAGAGCAGGGGTGGAAAGTATGCAACTGTTGCACTGAGCAAGATTCATGTCAGGAACAACATCACCATTGGCACCTGGAATGTGAGAACACTGACAGCAGCTGGAAAGCTTGAAGAGCTTACATATGAAATGAACAGTACTGTTGGAACATCCTAGGACTCTGCAAGATACGATGGGAGAAACAACAACCTTGGAAGGCCACAAACTGTACTTCAGTGGCAGAGGACAAACATGAGCAGGGAGTTGGGTTCCTTGTCCATTAATCCAGTGAAGCAGTGAAATGTAACACCTGTCTGCATCATAATAGTTAAGAAGTGGTTATGAGTCAGCATTTCCATTATTGGTTAACTGATCTTGTTTATTTTGTGCTTATTGAGCACCTAACCAACATACACTTGACAAGATACAATAAGTGCTCCTGGCTCCAATAGTCATTGCCTTTAATGATCCAATCAAAGATGAAGGATAATAAGTCCTGTTTTGATACCTGACATTTCAGATTTATCTGAAACTGTTGATGAAACACCTGACAATCTTTTCTGGTCAGAACACATGAGATCATTACATGTGGATGACTTTACAGAAAATTCAGGGCCAACATTAAATTTAGATGAAAATGCAAGGGAGATAGATTTCTTCTTAGTTTTTTTTAAAGAAATATTCAGATATCTTGAAGTATATTTTTAATTATGAATATGTGAATATAAACAGTGATTCCTGAAGATTATATGTATTTGTTGGTGGAAATGAGTGGAACAAAACTTTGGTAAGTGTTTAAAATATTAGTTTTTCGGGACCAGACTGATATAGAGAATGTAGACAGCATGTGTATTAACTCAAGAAGATCTCAGGCAGCCATTATGATGCTCTGGATTTCAGCCTACAAACAGCAGCTAGAAGGCAAGGCTGCTTATCAGGCTTAGTAGGCAGGGCAGTTAGTACCTGCAGTAGGTGAAGAGCTAATTTTAAGCAGGATCAGTGAAATTTAGGCAGGTTCAGTGAAAACAAAATGGTCACATTGTGGATTACTGAAAAAAATAACTTCAAGCCTTTTTATTTTGAAAAATAGCAAAATAGTTTTACATACTCATTTATTCTGTCAAGCATTTCTTCTTGTTGTTTAACAGTCCTCTCCAATTCAGCAAACATGGGATCCATGAAAAGCTTAAAAAGTAAACATTGGAATTTATAAATATTTTCACAATCAGAATTCCCTAAATGTTATCCAACTGTCTATGCAATTATGTGAACAATCCCATAAGCTGCTTATATCATGTGCTACAAATGAAATCATTTATCATTGCTACAAAGCAAATATCAGTACTGTGGAATATGATGATGGCTTGATACTGTAATTTCCCAATTACAAGAAAAAGAAGATACAAACTTGAAAAAAATAAAATAATTTAAAACTGGACTATCTTTAGTCAAATGTAAATTAGTTCAGTTACATGGGCATGGTAAAAAGCAGATCACCTGTAAATTACATTCTAAATGACTCAAAAGAATTAACACTAATCAAAATTAAGACATTGTCCAACCCCTATGACTCAAAACATGGATATAACACAATATGCAATTAAAATATACTCAAAGCCTTGGTAGAAATTCATTTTTGTTTTACTTTTTTCAACTTCATTTGAAGAATGAATAGAAATTGAAAAATAAATACTGTGATTTTTTATTACTAATCTAAGCAATTCATGTCACATTGTAACATTCATGTTGAAACTGTCAAAGTTACCATTGCTGCTGTCATCAGATCCATGGAAAATACATATATTTCTAACTCTGCTGCACATTTAAGTGTAAAAAGCATTATTGGGAAAACATAATGTATGTTACACATACACAAGTATAAATGGGAACAAAATTATGTTTTCTCATTTAATATACATCTCAGCACATTTTAGAGTACAGCACAGAAAACTTAAGAACCAAACCATCAATGTAAATATGAATCCCATTCATGAGACTTTTGAAAAAGAAAATACTTTTTTAAAATCTTAACTTAGAATGTGCCAGGATCACCTTTAACCTAGTTATTCCCCATTCCAATTACCAATGAATACACTCTTTGAAAGAATTCACATGTTTAATGTAATGCATATTATTTGGATAAAATGGTGACAGGTGGAAGAGTATGTGTATAGAAGTACACAAACTGCCAGTACATAAAATGCTAAATAACATGGATGAATACTGTATATACACAATAAATATACATGAGTTCTGCTTTACTTTAGTTTCAAATTACCAAAAAAAAGTTTAATCTGAAATGATTTCTGACTTTTGAAGCTGTTCAAGGCTCCCAAAGCAAAACTATTATGTCTGGCTGTATCAATTAAACAATTATTTCTATTCCAGAAGTTTAATTCTTGCAATTCCTATAAAATCAAAACATCTTGTAAACTATAAATAGTTTATCAATCCTAGTTTAAATAGTGCCAAGCAATACATGCCAAGCTTGCTCTCAAATGACAATGGATATCTTCTGCATAGTTCTTAGGGGTATGTGGAGTAATATTCCTGATGTATAGTTTGAGGCTGCATATTCAACTAAGGTTGCATTTGTTTTGGAAACATGGCAAACAGTCCCTTAAGGTGATTCACATTTTCAGCTCTCAGGTCAATTTTTAATGCACCAGGAGTGGTTGTGAAGGTTCAATATTGATGATCCAACAAATCTTGAGAAGCCTATGTAAAGATGAACTTCACGAAGAGAGTGTTGGCAACAAATAGAGCAGCCCTAACAGGTCTTGACTATGGTTAAGACTGACTCTTAAAGAGTCCAAAACAATGTCAAGGCAGAAATGTTGAATTTCCACTAATAATAACCATTGCAAGAGAAAGTGCATGTCTGAAAGTCTTGGCCACAGCTTCCTGCACATGATGTAAAGATGTCTGGCTGGACCAGCCTCAACATTGCTGAGTAATACTTTTGCCAGTGGCAAACCTTTGAAAAATTCCCTCATGATGTTTTGTGGTTGTTATAGGGTTTAATGCCATTTTTCAGCACAAGATAGGCTATACTTTGGCGGCCAGTATTAATGGTGGAGGAAGAATCCTGGAAAACTCCGGGAAGAACCACCAACCCACAAGAAGCTACTGGCAGGCTTTCTCACATACCCACATTAGCAGAGTCTGGACTCAAACTCACACGGATAGACGTGAGATTACAGTGATCTGTAATGGTCAGCACTTTAGACCACTCAGCCACTTTGGGCCCCATAGAAGAATGAGGAAAAAGCAAAATGAAAATGATCTTCTGGGACTGTGTGCAAGATCGTTGAGGTACATGTCCACAGTTTAGATGCAGTAGACTACTTGCTGCCTTGTCAATGGACCAAACAAAATTGTAATACATCTAACTGAGAGGAAGGCTGTGTCAGTGGAGCTGCTTCTACCTCTAACTCTGAGTCAGTGAGGATTGAGATGGCATTATCATTGACTAGCATACTCTGAATCTGGAATTGGTTGGGCATAGGTGCCCATTATATCATTTCCCATAATTCAGACTAGTTAGGAGTGGGGAGATCATCTGTTTAACCTGGATGATATGAATCCTCTAGCCTTTTGATCTGATGTGACCTTGAAAGAAGGTTACAGCCGGACACAATCTGCATCATCACCTCAACTTTGTTGGTTGGATCCAGTGGTACATGTTATGCATACAGGATATGGATTGATGAGGAGGATAGGAATGAATAAATATTCATCCCTTGCCCTTAACTGTCTGAGACAAGTGGACAGACTCAAAGTCTTGCACAGAATGGGATGGCAGAAGGAAGATACAGTCTATAACCTATCCCCATACCATGAAGCCAGTGATGATCAGAGAATACTTTATCCTCTACTGATTCAACACCCAGATAGTGCATTGGTAGTCATTCCCATCGGATTAACTTTAAAATGTCTGGAGTTTTGCACAGAGGGTCACTCTGCATGGTAGCTTGAAATATAAACTTCGCCTTTCTCATTAAGGAAAGTGAAAACAACTTCATCCTGTGAATTTTTAAGTGAAAGTACTTTTTTTATGTTACATTGCCCTTGCCAATTATTTCCAGGTATAGCAACCATCACTGCCCAATTTTATCATTTGATGATAAAAACATACAAAGTTGTGTTTTGAAACTTAACAACAGAGTGTAAATTGCAATTTATGTGATCTAAAGATTTTAACAGCCATGTGTGCATTATTTTCTTCAAAAAATCAATTGGAAACCACAAGTTTTGATGGTAAATTAGTAAGCAGAGGCCTCGCTCTGTCTGAGCAATACAACTTTATCAGATTTTCTTTAAACCACCGGGCAAATACATTAAGGAAAATATTCAATTTATTGAAAGCAAAGTCTAAATATTATTTTACTCTAGATTTAGCATAACAATGCAGTTATGCAGGTCACAGATGTATGGGGCAATGTTATATTGTGAAAATCAAGAAGTGCAACTAGGTCATTTTTTTCAAAAATTCAAAATTTATGAACAGGTAAGCATCTTTTGAAGAACAGAGGGCTGGGAATCAGGTAGCTACAATGTTCTAGCCTCAATTTGTTTTGTTGTGGTTGAGACTATGAACTGATCCCATATCATGTAATGGAGAAAAAAAAATCCTCACTTAAGTCAGAAGCACGTATAGTTTAGAAATCTACTAAATAAGTATAATCATTTTGTCAGAGAAGTTTGGCTTATTTTGAATTTATTAAGCCCTTACATGGTAAAATAAATTGGCATAGTTATGCTAACCTCACCATGTCCACCATGACAGATAACGCAAGACTATCACCATGACTCCTTTTCTACATAAGGCTTGCCAGACTATATATGGATATTCTACGCTATGGTATTAGTTGTTGAATGACATAATGCGATTAGATGGAGAATGGATATTTGCATAAATTGCAGAATATGGTTTTGTTGAGAAAATAATTGCTTCTTGGTAGAATTTCAAAGTCACCTGTGAACCGAATTTACTTTTAATGCGCAGAATTTGCAACTCAAACCACGCCATATTTTTACTATGATCTGTTTATGTTTCCAAATATAAGGCATTAGCGTCCTTATGTGGCTCACAAACAAACGAGGCTGAGAACGGAAGTAGGCATTATTTGAACTAATATGGTGGATGATCAAAATGAAAATATCGGATAAGAAAGGTAGACGAGATTTTACCACTATTTCTACAATGATTTGCGATTATTCCAGTATTAAATAAGAGGACTACTCAATTTACTTTTTAATATATCAAAAAACATGTTCTAAATTTTTAATATTAGGCTAAAAATGTCAGGTGTGAATCACACCCGGCTGCTCCAGTAACACACATTGACTAATGTTAGTACCATGTCCACAAAAAGACTAAGATACTAATATTAAAGTCCGAAAATACATCCCCGTTGTTTTGTACCCCCCTAGCGATTTCAATAATGGAAATATTTAATTTGATAAAAAGTGCAAGGAACATAGTCAATTCATTTATTGATTTATATTTTCTAAGCTGAATGTAAGAAAAATTGCCATAACACCGTCATCGCCTGCGCATTTCATGCTTAACGGAAGTTTTCAATGTAATAGACTGACATGCTTGAGAACCATTTCCAGTTTCTGGACCAGTCCATTTTCAGCAAAGGGGCGCATACACGACTAAATATTTACGTACATATGTCGTCTGTTTCTGATATTTACTGTGTTGAATCAAGCAAAGGAAAAGAATGACAAAAACAATTGCCTTTTTGACGTGGATTTAACAAGCGGTTTCATAATTATGTTCATGTGTGCAAAGGAATATAATTCCAAAGTCAATGTCATTGCAATTTATTGAATTATCCTGCAGTTACCGAATAGGATCAATTATGCCATTATGTTTTCGGATGGAAATAAACTACCCCATAGTGTACGGAATATGGTGTCGTGTTAGTATGGAAAATCCATTAAGCATGAAAGGTGCAAGAGGATGCAAGTACCAGTGCCATTCTGATCAGTCAGGTTAGAAATTATAAATCAATGATTTGATAATTAGTTCTGTGCACTTTTTATCACATTAAACTTTTTAATTATTGAAATCGGTAGGGAGGGTACAAACCAATGGGGATGTATTTTCGGACTATAGTACTAGGGAGCAGGTAGACCAACAAGTAGGTCTCTGCTTTTTTTTATATCTGACAGCTGCTGTCAGATATAAAAAAAAGCAGAAAGCAGAGACATACTTGTTGGTCTAGGGAGCAGGGTGGTTTACAGGTTGGAAACCCAGTCCTTTATTAGTTAAATAGGCCGTGCAAGAAACGAGAGAAGTGTCCTCCCTTGTAGTTATTATATAGTACATGTATGACAAGTAAATTGTAAGCAACGATACGAGCCCCTGTGTACCGATCCCTGTATCAATAACAGAGCGGGTAAGCAAACTTACCTTCTGAAATTGTTGCTCAGAACTCATGTCGGCTTTAACAACTTTTGTCGGTTTCGGTTTCTCGTTATTTAACTCAGGTATCTGGATCACCGGTTTCTTAAGGGGCGGTTTTTCTGCCATGTCCTCTTGTAGCGCAGTGCTTGACGTTTCCACGTTATCCGATGACGCCTGCTCCGCCATTTTGTCGTCTGTACACGCTGGCAGGTGCCGTAAAGCTGGGTGTTGTGAGAAATAAAACTTCGAATAATTGTTTGTAATTAACTGTTGGGGATACGTTTGCAGGTCTTAGCTTTTGACCTCATAAATACCATCATCTGGCTTCGTATGATAGATTTGTCATATAAAATCTACTTTTTATCGTCACAGAGTTTACGACATAGGACGAGCGTTACCGTTTGCAAAACTTTTTGGGTTAGAGGCAACGTTTCATGTATTATTTCAATCGAAACTCATTCAATTAACAGGATCGTTTAGCGTACTTAATGAGGTAAAGTAAATTTATTCCAGACATTGCAAATATAGAATTGAAATTTTGTAAACTTCTATTCCGTATAGGTTTCCACTTGAGTAATTTGTGATTTAACATCGATTTATACTGTTCTCATAAGGGTTCATTGATTTTGGTCTCTTAATTTCCATTTGGTAGTAGCATGGAAAAAAAAAGATCATAAATACAAATACATTGTTGACTAAATATTTCAATTTAAATCGCAAGGATAAAAAATTTATTTTAGGTCTGTTGAATTCACTACCGATTGCTTAATTTATATCTTACATAGCCCCTTAGGTAGCTCACCACTTGGATCCCTTTTAGTCGTTTGAGCTCGTATGGTTACCAATACAACATGCCATTTTTGATAATTCGCAGTTGATTTTTGCATAAATATAGCTAGAAGGTTCAGATCGAAAGAAGTTACTTATTATTTTTTTTTTTTTTTTTTTACTGTTGTCAAGGGATGCCCCTACTCACCTAGGTACATTTCTGAGCCAGATGGAACCTCAGCAAGTGTTTGCTTTTTGAATATATTCCAGATATACAGTGGGGTTTTTTTTTTTGCAGATTCTACAGTACATCTCTCTTGATAACAGTGACAATATCCATAAACATGAACTGCAGCATAAGCGAAGAGCAAAATAGTGAGAATTTCTCACTTTGGTTATACATATAGTAAAAGTCACACAGGCCATGTAGGCATTAATCACTGACATTTCAGTAATGGGTGTCATTCTTTAGAATATGATTCAATATACCTTTAAATGGCAATTATTCACTTTACTTAGATTTATATACATCCAGATTCCTTTGGAAGGTCAATATTTACAAGCCCCTAGAAGTGAAGTACATACAGTAAATTCCACATCAAAGAATGTGGACATTTTGGATGAGATCAAACTGAAGGTTTAGATCATCCATTACAGCTTGAATAGAATGTTGCATGCTCAAAGGTCACAATGAAAGCTGCACATGCAGATAAACAAGTTCATAGTACCCTATATTGTGACAATTAGATTTGACATCATTTATTGATCCAGTTAATATATGGCAACCATGTGACTTTGAGTGCAACTGTTTTATTGTACCTAAATATTAATTTTGATACATAGCTTAGCAGCATGGGGCTTATCATCAGGGCTCCTTCTCCTTGGGATGATTCATGCTTGTCATTGAGCACCACCTTCTGACCATGGGAGCAATAGGTCATGATATAAAAGTTTTATTGGGTGCAATGTTATGGGTGGGGCAGTATTGGTGAGTGGGATCTCCTATCCAGAACCCATCATTGAAATGTTGCACTCGTTCCTTCCAAAGATAAAGGAGTAATGGAAAAAAGAGACACATGCCCTAGTCATGGAAGGCCCCTTGGTTGTTATGGACAAAATTATATGTGTTGAATAAATTATATATAGATCTAATATTTAGCCAGATATATCTACATCTATAATAATTATACACCTACATACTTGTCAACTCCTTACTAAAAATACCTTACATGAAAAAAATGTATTCATACATTTTATAAGATCAACAGTGTTAACAACAAATGCCACAGATTTTATACACATTTACATAATTATTTACATCTCTGAAACTTTATCTTATTTTATTCTTTTCATTTTTGAATGTTTTGTAACACACACACACACACACACACACACACATTATTATATGCAACACATATACCCTTTGCACGTTCAAACAATGAAATCAGGGTTTTTAAAGCCTTTGCAGCAGGTGTCAGTGTTTATTTTTCACTGTAAAAATGATGTCAGTGTATTCAGGGATTTTCTACAATCTGTATTATTTTCATCATACAAAAAAATCAATCACAGTCTACATTACATTGTTATGAGGCAAGGTAAGTCGTAATAACTAATTTCAGATTTGGGAAGTGGATGCCATCAGTAGAATTTGGCTGGCTGACAATATCCAGCCAGTAGCTACAAAAGCTCCTTTTCTGTTCATACAGGCAGACACTCATCATGCAGCATGGAATAATTCTCAAGCTCATCTTTCTTTGCTTCATGATCCAAGTGTAGAGCATCTCAGAAACAAAAGTGTCACCACTAGTGTAAAAAAAAACATGCAATATATTTTGAAAAATTAATTTTCAAGTTGTAATATTAACTTTTTAAAATTTATCATGGTGTTATTATTATATATTTATATTTTCCCCCATAAACCTTTAGTCTTACATGTCCGACCCCTACACTGATATTAATTTTTTGGGCATTGAGGTCTTAATGCCCAATAACAGCACTGTGTAATGTTTCAATGTCGATTAACATTGGAACAATGTCCAATTTTTAGGAATATCTCACATGCTTGGCATCCCATGTTGGCAGTTTACTACAGATTAAACAGACTTTATGTCCTTTTTTCCTAATAAATTAAAATTAAAACAGACTTTATGTCCTTTTTTCCTAATAAATTAAAATTCCCACACAAGCAAATGGACATGTTATCAAGTTCTTTTGGCCTTCAATTGGCTGGAATGCAGTGGAAGCAGGGGCATACTGAAATTGGTTAAAATTATAAGAATCTTTAACAAAACGAAGCTATCTAAACACTTTCTTCAATATTAATATATTTTTATTTGTTTCATTAAAGAAGAATATTTCAGCCTGATTTTGGCATTTCTGGATCATGCTCGATTTTTTTTAAAAATGATGTCCAGACTGCCTGTATTAAAAAAAATAAACTTATAAAAATTAAAAACAAAAAAAACGTGATTTTTTTAAAGAAAAACCATACAAAACAATTGTATGGCCATACACTGAATAAAATGAAATTACAGGTACAATTTGACTGGCATACACATATAAAGGACAGTTTAAGGACTGATTTCAGGGTGTATTTGCAAATCATTATCTTAAGTGTTCCAGACCCACCACCTACTGCCTTAAGCTACCCCTGCACACACTTGCACAATATTAAATGGTTTGTTCCTTACCTATATATATATATATATATATATATATATATATATATATATATATATATATATATATAGATATATAGATATATATATATATAGATATATATATACATACATACATACATACATACATACATACATACATACATACATACATACATACATGCATGCATGTATACTGTTTTCATAAGACATTTGGTTTAATGCTTATAAGACATAAAGTGCTAGATTAACTGGATTGTGCTGGAGTATCATATATATCGATAAAAATTGCTTAGGATTTATCTTTCATCGATGTTGTTTTAGTTCTTTATGATCTTAAGAAATAAAGTGTTTCACTTTGCATTACTGTAAGACTGTTGTTGATTTCTGGAAACCACATCTGAGATTAAGTTGCAATCTCAAAAAGTTGTTATTTTAGTTCTTTATCATCTTAAGAAATAAAGTGTTTCACTTTGCATTACTGTAAGACTGTTGTTGATTTCTGGAAACCACATCTGAGATTAAGTTGCAATCTCAAAAAGTACATCTTTTATGGTATGAAATGAAAATATAACAAAATATCATGTCTCTCTATTAATTAAGTGGCTGCTTACTTGTGGGTCCTGCTAATAAGGGAGATAACTACATTTATTACTGCAAGCCCTCCAATCCAGTACAAAATGTGATTAATATTTTTGTCTCACTGTTCATAACTACTTACAACTTGGATAAATAATAATGCATCCTTTAATATGACAATATGTGGTTTAAAATATTTTTGCATTTGATATCACATTAGATTACAAAGGTAAACTATGTTGAGGAATAGGATTTGTTATGGTATATTAGTGATGTCAGATTCCAAGAGTGACTTCTCTTTGATTTCATTAAAGGTGTATTTTCGCCTTGTGCCTCTATGCCATTCTTTCCATTTACATACTTTTTTCTGCTGCTTTAACATGAACCTCATGGTTACAAGTTAATAGCTCGAGCTGGCAAGTTTTCTAAATCATATTTACATCTATATCATTGATGTAATAAAATTAATGCATGCCTTTGATGGCTTTGACAATATGCCATGCCATTTCAGTCATCAAACCAAATTTAACAGGTCTACTTGATATTAACAAAAAATTGTCACCTCAGCACATTAACTTGACATGTCACACTTTACTTTATCTAGTACTTTCTGTTCAAAATTGCATGTTACACTTTACCTTATCTGCTCTCAGTTCAAAATGACATGTCACACTTTACCTTTTTTAATTTCAGTTCAGAATGGTGATGATGATTTCAACAGGACAGCACATGAAAAGAGTCTTGTTTTGAAGATAACAACAGCTACAACAACAACAACAACAAGAGATACAATAAGTTTTTTTGGAATCTGCAGCTAACGATGGATGTCCCAGAGCCTGTCAACCTGTCCAAGTCTGTCCTCCTGTGTAATGTTTATCATTTCCTATTTGCAGCGGGAAAGGCATGTCTATTGCCATTCCTTACAGTCTATTTCAAAATACTTGGCCTGACAGCAATGGAAACGGGTTTTGTGATAGGAGGAAAGACATTCACTGCACTTATATTTGCACCATTGTGGGCAAGATGTGCAACTCAATTTGGAAGACGTAGATGCATGCTCATGTTTAGTTTATTCATAATGGCAGCGACGTATCTTTCCCTGACAGCCGTACCAAGTATTGACACAGATTCATTTGCTACAAAATGCACAGTTACAAATTCCATCCCAAACTTAAATAGTGTGCAGCAGGTACATTATCCAGATGATGCACAGGTCTCAATGAATGACACACTTACTACAAAGAGAGCATACGTCACAAAAGCTAAGGAAACAAGTCCGATTTTTTCCTCAACTATAAGATCAGTTATTGACTCTAATGAGTCACATGTCACTGAAAGTATTTTGCAGACAACATCCAAAACCTTGAATGATTTATCATCAACAAGATTGACAATGCAGACTGCACCTGCAGAAGACCCAATCAAAGAAATTCTAATGCTTATTGGATATCCACCCTCTCTGGTACGGAAACTGAATGATGTTCAAGCCTATGATATACTAGAGGAATTGCTGTCAACATCTGAAGGGTTGAAATCCCTGAAGGAAAAGCTGCCAAAAGAACTTCTTCAGACTTTAATTGAAGGTATGGCAGCCCAGGAAAATGGGAGGGGAAAGCGCAATGTATGGACTTCAATAAAAACTTCTCTGTTAAGCAAATTGGAACAAGTGAAGAATAAGATGCGCGAGACCAAGCACTTCATGTTTGTGGCTGTCTTGGTAATTATGCTGGTAGGAGAAATTTTCTCCTCTCCTGTGGAGAAGTTAGCAGATGATAGCTGGTATGAATTTTTGGAGAGCATTGATGATTTAGAGAAGTATGGAATGCAAAGGGTCTGGTCCTCATTTGGATACATCTTGTTACCAGTTACTGTTGCCTTAGTAGTTGATAATACAAACTGTTTATTTGGCCTGTCAATGCATCCATTTTTGTTCCACTTTTATATGTTTGGTGGTTTTATGGGGCTTACTTTTGTTGTTGCCTTCTTCTATCCCATGACAAGCCTGGAGAAGTACAGATATGGCAGCAAAGTGAAGAAGGGCTTGCAGGTCATCTGCTGTAAAGGAAGAAATCTTTTATTTACATTCACCCTATTTATTCTCGGAATTGTATATGCCAGCTATAACAACTTTCTTTTCTGGATGCTGATCGACATGAAAAGTAAAGAGTTGACTCTGGGACTCTGTGTCACATTTGCAGCTCTGTCAGAAATCCCCATGTTGCTATTCAGTCAGAAGTTTGTTCAGCAGATTGGAAATGCTGGTGTGGTAGCAGTAGCTCTTGCTGTGGTTTCTGCTCGCACTTTGTACTATTCATTTTTATGGACACCTTGGGCCGTTCTTCCTGTAGAACTCACCCATGCCTTCACTCACACAGCGTTATGGTGGGCAGTTCTCAGTAGCCCATCTTTCAAAATCAATCCAGCAGTGGACAGAAGTGTCCGCTCCGTTCTATCGTCTGTCTATTTTGGTTTGGGCTTTGGAGTGGGCAGCATAGTGTCTGGTGTAGTGTATGACATTTATGGAGCTGCTGTTTTCTTTCGAGCAGCAGCAGTTACATCAACTACCTGGCTGTTGATACTGTTGTTTTGCAGCAAATGTTGTTGCCCTCAGAAGAATAAGTCAAATGTGAAGTACCAGCGTCTCCTGGCCAATGATAATGACAGCGATGATTCTACAACAATGGAGGATGACTGGCTAGAACAGGCTCTCAGAGAGAAGTAAAGGTTAAGCATTTAATACTAACACCAGAAAGAAGAAAAGGTTGACTATGTGATATAACAGGATCAGTATGATACAGTAAATTCAAGAAAATTAGTAACTAGAAATCTACATGCTCTGCTTCCACTTTCTGTAACTTAGGACTCAAATTAGACAGGGATTGTCGGACTGTATGCTGATATGAAAATGAAATCCAAGTCACTTCTTTAGCACTTCAGATCAAAGGACCATGACAAGAACCAAAGTACCTATTCCCAGGGGTAGTTTAGCATTTACCTGACTCATTATTACCTTCGGAAGAGGTTTCCAAATGTGAAATTGGCTTTGTGAAATAGTGAGTATCTATTTAGAGTGTCAGACTCATAATCCATGGGTCGATTGCCTCAATATGTCATTGGGAAAGTAACTTAGTTCCTATTCTCTCAGTATGAAAACTAGTGATGTGTGAAAAGTGCTACTAGAACCATTTTTTAAAACAAATATTCTCTTAATTGAAAACAGAATCTAAATAACTTTTTTAATTGCATAATTAGAAAGTCAGATCTCTCTTGTATTCCTTTGTGTAGATCTTTAACGGTTTGAATATGAAAATCAATCTATGGCATAAAATCAAATGGTATCAAAATTTATCACCAAATCTAAGTTGTTACTACTTTTTAAAATGGGAAAAAAATGGAGAAAGTGAAGTAGCACAATTATATTTTTAATGCCAATAGAAAATACCAGTATAACTTTCATCCTTAGTTATAGGCACAAAAAAAAGTGCTTTACAAAAAGTTATGTACCATCTTAAGTTTTACTTTTTCACTGTGTTTTTGTCCAATTCTCATTGGTGGAAGCTTGACATAACAGTCATTCTAACATTTGTGTGCATATCTGTCTACACAAATGTCTATCCATCCATACCTTAGTATCAGATATATGTCTACACAAATGTCTATCCATCCATACCTTAGTATCAGATATATGTTCAGGCTTTTATTTATAGATTAAACTTAAAATGATAAAGTAGCTATGTCATATACAGGTTGGTTACTATCAGGTATAGAGTCAGGTACCTAGCAGGTAACTTGATAGATACATGTATTTCATGAGGCAAAGAAGAGACATTTTCTTGTGAAATTATGCTCCCAGCTAAAACATTAATTTGAATAAATAATAATTATAGATAGTGGTACACGTCTCATAAAGTCATCCCTTATGACAGCAGGGCCTCTGATGAGAAAAAATTATGTCTTCTCAGTGGAGGATCATCTCTCTTGAGATGAGGCCTTGCAAGAGATGTACAACTAGAGTGGATATGTACTGGATTTACATTGACTTCATCAGGAGATCACCTCTTGAGAAGGGTCTTTTAATAAGAGTGCATATGTACTTTACTTACAATGCCTCATCAGGGGACAACCTCTTGAGAGGGGTCCTGTAAGGAGAAGGCCATTAGAGTTAGAATGTACTAGACTTACAGGGCCTTCAGTCAGGAAAACACTTTTCTTGAAAGAGGCCATGTAAGTGGAGTACAGTTATACTGCATGTTTCCTGACTTACAGGGCCTCACTTCAGGTGCTCATCCCCTTGAAAGGGGCCTTGTTAAAGAATAGCCACTACAGTGATTGTGTACCTGACTCAGAATGTTTCTTTATGAGAGTTGGTAGCATCGGTTCAGAAGAACATTTTATTTATGACTTGTACCCTCTTACTTCCATTTTATATAGATCAAAGTTTGGGTTCATTGTTATTTTTGTACTAAATATTGAATATGAGTTTCTTCATGCTTCCTAGTTGATTTTCATTACTAGTATACATATAGAGGAACCAAGCAAAAGATGTAAAGAAATAAGCTAGGACTCAAGAAGTCTATGGCCCTTTTGAGTTGAACCCTTTTGCCAACATATGCAATCTGATTAAAATCAGATCTCCACTGTTATACATGAAGATCTGACAGTGACCACTTATGAGTTATGTTTTGGAAAACTATGTTATTACCATAATTGATAATTTTATCAACCAATCAGTTGGTGTCTTTTATCTTCGCATCTGGAGACTGAGTAGTGGGTATCAAGAGCATGAATGTGTACCGAACGATTTGAATCACTTTCAGATTTTTAAAAGCTGCATTTCCATTGGCTAATTCAAAGGTCACCAGAACATGACTCTTAAGTCATCACCATCGTGTAGGACAGTGATCTGATTTTAATTAGGTTGCCATTATATGTTAATGATGAAATGCATTCAGTGTATTTGCAATACATCAGTGTAATTATATTGCCTTTTTACAATGTTGGGGTGATTTTTGTTTGACCATATATAAATTATTGTTTGTTACTTTTGCAATTGTTTGATATGCATGACAAGATGTAAATAGACAGTACAGATACATTCCGTTTTTGAAGTAAGTTTAGTTGTGAATCAGTTGATAATTGTTATAATTAATCATCAATCTCAACTCATTTAAAATAGTACTGTAGCTAGAAAGACTGAAAATTTTATATCACTATTTGAAAGTATAAGTAACTTAATGAAGAAACAATGCGGAGGTTACACTTTTGAGATTAATTCTTTTGATTATTAAATTAGAAAAGTTAAAATATTTTACTTTACTTTTGCCACAATTTCCAGAGCATGAGGCTCTTCCCCTATTAAATAATTAAAGCCACCCCTCATCAGATAGCTTAACCTTTGAACCCTGATTTTGTTTTGTATAAATTTCATGTTCTTCAAATATTTGATTACAAATGTATTGCTAAATCATAAATTGGTGTATTATTTATAACCATATCTGCAGTTCTGATACACATTTTTGAAACTGACAAAACAAAACTGTTAAGTTGGTTTAATATTTTCTGTGTTAATCCAGACACAAGAAAAAGGTGTGAACAATAATTTTAATATATGGTTTTATATTTTGTGCAGGAGAATACATAGTAAAATTGTTATAGATACATTTTGCCACATGTTCTTGGCAGAGGCTTAATGAATCAACTTTCTTGTTTGTGACTTAAGCTGAACTTGCTTCTGGTGCTGCCACACTACAATTCATTTTGTTTAAAGACAATATCAGAAATAATATTTTGCTTTTGTTGGCAAATGGGTATCATGTAACTGCAGAAGCATTACGCTGGTCATGTCTTTGGAAATAATGGTACATTTTCAAAACATAATGCCAACAATGCATGAATTCCATGTCCTTGTACAATAGCTACATTCCCCTGAGAAAAAAATGTATTTTATTTTCACACATTGTTAAATTATTTTTCATAGTTGGATGGTTGTTGTTTTTAAATGCTCTGGAAATAATAGTACATTTTCATAACACAATGCCAACAATGTGAATTCCATGACCTTGTACAGTATCTACATTCCCAAAAGAAAATATATTATTTTCATTTTTTATATTTTTTCATATTTGGATGGTTGTTGATTTTAGTGCCTTATACAGATGCTAGAAATCCAGTTTAATTTTTTATCAAGAGATTTCAGAATACATAACATTAATATTTTTATTGATTCATATTCTGCATTATCATTGATATTGAATTTCTCATTCTGCCAGTAAAAGGTATTTATTGGTGTTTTACACAAAAACTGAGATCCTCAAGTGATATATATATATATATATATATATATATATATATATATATATATATATATATATATATATATATATATATATATATATATATATATATAACATATTTTAGTATGGTTATAAATATTGTTTAACTAGTATGTATAACAGAAATCCATTGTTGCAATGAAAATTGTCCTTAATATTCATAACAGCATTAGAGCTATGGTACAGCCATACAGTGAGTCATGTATTGAATTATTGGTTAGAGCTGTTGTACAGCTATAAAGTGAGTCATGTATTGAATTGTTGGTTAGAGCTGTAGTACAGTCATAAAGTGAGTCATGAATTGAATTGTTGGTTAGAGCTGTACTACAGCCATAAAATGAGTCCTGTATTGAATTGTTGGTTAGAGCTGAAATCCAAAGTTATGAAAAGTAAATGCAGACCAAGGTGGAAGAGGAAATGGAAAGAATAACTGTTCTTTATTCATCAGAGATGGCTGTATATTTCATCTGTACAACAGTGTGTTAAATTTATGTTATTCCATTAAACATAATCCCTTTTATTAATATCATCATGATATTTCCATGTTAATTTTAACTGTGAAATCTTGAATTATGTTTTAAATGTCTTGTTGTAACCATTAAAAAGTGATGAGATTATTTGATGTGGTTCCATGGATGTTGGTTGAGCAACCTTTATGAAAGCTCTAAACAGTGATCATTTTGGTGTCTGAAAATATATCCATTCATGGCCTGATAAACATGTCTCTGGCTGTGTGAGAATCTTGCCAGTAGTTACCCTTGTGATAGTGGTTCATACTGGCATTTGCTTGTTTCTTTGCCAGTTTTGCTGCCATGAATAGCCTGTCTTGTGCTGAAAAGGGTGTTAAACCCACAACAACAACATTTATTAAGAATTTTCAGTTTTATTTTGATCTAGATCTGATTTTCTTCCATAATGTCTTCCATGTTATTTATTCTTAATATTTTGCCAAATTGTTTGTTTCACCAAAGCTGTGTCTATGAAATGTGTTTAACTAACCAGAATTTATAATTTGTTAGTGTTGTAATATGTTTATTGACGTGAAGTTGTTATCAAAGAACTGTGTTCAGGTTGTCTTGGGTTATGGTTAATTCATTGCTGGTAATATATTCTTCTAAACAAAAAATATTTTCTCTGTATATATGTTAGCCATGTTAATATTCAGCTTCCATATTGGTTGTCTTTAGTCACTGTCTTCCTCAAAATATTACAAATTTTGTTGATATGTAGACTGTACTTGTCTAGAGTATGGTAATGTCTGTAATAATACATATTCTGTTGACAAGTAGACTGTGTACACATCTAAATGGTGGTAATGTCTAATATTACAAATTCTGTTGACAAGTGGACTGTGTACTCATCTAGATTGTAATAATGTCTGTAATATTACAAATTCTGTTGGTAAGTAGACAGAGTCCTTGTCTTGAATATAGTAATGTCTGTATTATTACAAATCCTGTTAATAAATAGACTGGGTACTTGTCTATAGTTTGGTCAAGTCAGGTTACTAAAATCTTGAAATAATATGAATACAAGTGATGCTCAGTTTGCTCTATAGATGCTTTCATAATGTTATGGCTTAAATCAAGATTGGCTTAAAGCGAAAGTAATGTAAATGCTCATAAATGAGCTGAGCACAGGCATATAAATGAGCAGAGTGGTGCAAGTTGAATGGTATTTCTTCATTTTAAAATGAATGCACATAGATAGAATTGGCATATTGCGAATGTCACCTGTACAAAAAAATTACCTCAGACTCTCAAAATTCTATTTCTTGTTCTATATTTAACTCCCATCACCATTCAAATCAGAATTATCAAAAAGTATTTCAGAAACTAAGTTTACTATTCTTTTCAATTTTGGTTTATTTCTTTCTTATCTACTTATTAAAAAGAACAGTAAAATATCATGAGCATATTTTCTCCTGGAAAAAAAATCATTTGCTGAAGTGTAATGTGCCTAGCAGCAGAGATACAGTGATCCATCAGTATACCATAGTCCCCTTGTATAGTGTCGGTATGATCAACAGTCTTACTACATATGGTTATCTATACTGTTCCAGTGGTCTAGTAGATAGAGAATCCGTCTCTGATGCAGGAGGTCGCGGGTTTGAATCCTGGCCGAGTCATACCAAAGACTTATAAAAATGGTACTAACAGCTGCCTTGCTAGGCACTCAGCATTAAGAGGTTAGTGTTACAACTGGCTGGCCTGGTGTCAGGATAATGGGACTGGGTGGGACATCATGCTACATGTCTGTGGCATGATGCCCCAGTGCTAGACATCACTAGAAACTGCCACACTGCAGACATCGTAGCAATATGGCTGAAATTTATTAAAGCTAAATTAAAAATCCAAATCACTCACAAACACATACAGACATTCTTTCATTGCCACTTAATTTAACTTTATTTTAATTCTCAGTATTTCTTCTTTTTTTATATCATTAAGTTATTTATTGATTTTAGGAGTCCTTGCCATAGACCCAGCTGAACTTGTGGTATTGCCATTATGTATCATTTAACATGATATGTTTTCAATGTCTCAAACACCTGGCATGAAGGGATTTCAGTTTTGACAATGCCAATCTGCCATATCATTTGGTCACTAAGAAAAAGCTTCATCTACATAACATCTCAAAAACAACACATTCATGATTTGGCCAAATTTGAAAGAAAGCATTCTTAGACAGAGGACTTACAACTTGATGCAAATAATGCTGACCCACAATCAAATATGAGAGCTATTACTAAAAGAAAAAGGAAACTTTAAACAAACTTCTAAAACAAATGTTTAAAATATATTTACTAAATTTGGCAGAAAGCATCTTGGTATTATGTACAGATAATGCTCATCCACCATCAAAATTATGTTTATACAAATCCTTTGAGGGACTTCTTTTTAAAAGTCTGTTCAGATTTAAACCAAATTTGACAGAAAGAATCCTGGCGTGAAGTTTATACAAATGATGCCAATCTGCCATCATATAAGGATCCTGTTATTAAAAGTTCAAGGAGGCCTAGTGGTTGGCATGCAGGATTTGTGACTGAAAGGTTATGGATTTGAATCCTACCATCAGAACAGCATGGATCAGCTACCATAGTGTGTTCTTGGACATGGTACTTTATTCCCGTGGCCTCAACACTAAAAAAACTTACTCTCAGGTAGCATACAACCAATCAAAATTGAGGCTTTTTCTCCAAAGCAACTTATCATCATAAACCCTTCAGAAGAATCTGAATATATTTATCAGAAAACAACATGGCATGATACAAATGATAGACATTTACCACCAGATATGGCCATAATTTTTAAAAATGGAAAACATACATACTCAATAAAAAAAAACACTCAAAATAATTTTATCCAAGAGCTTCCTGACATGAATAATTTGTAAATTTGTACGAATGATTCCCAGCCACTATCAAGTATGGCTGCTGCTTGTAAGGATAGAATGATGTCATTACTGTTATCAAAAATAGAATTTTGTTTAAAAATAAACAAATGTTTATACATTATTTATTAGACAAAACCACTAAACAGAATTTGACCAACACGAACAGAATGTGTCTTATCACACAAACCTTTCTATATTGGACAAATTATACTGATTTGCCATCAAATATGGATGATAAAAAAAAAACTGGAGTAACCTTGAAACAGTTGCCATCAAAACATATGCAATTTACAGCATTTGGCTGTGAGGCAGATGTCAGATAGGTGAGCAGTTGGACTTAATGTTTACATAATCATTTATATAGAATATTTGTGATAAAAGAATGTAGAATTTCAGTAATCGACCTTTGCATTATGGTCCTTTCTTAATTGCTGTTGTTGGTGGAGTTAAAAACATAAAAGCGGCTCAAGCATTTGATGTTAAAAAGATATTGAAATAAACCCATCAGCACAAGCTTAATATTCAAAGACCAGTCAAAAGCCTGCATTGAGCATTTCTCATTCCTTGCATGTCCGGTACCCTTGATCCACTGAGATTGGTCTGTTGTTGATCATCATTGATATACAATATTAATGGCATGTTATGATTTGGGAGATGGTGAGAAACCATCTCCAAAATCGTAACATGCCATGAATATTGTATATCAATGATGTAAATTTAATGAACATTGTCACATAATGTGCTCAGATCTTTACATGCCTTTATTGGAACAATTTCTTTGATAAATATGGCATTTTTTAGTTAAATTTGTAGTTTACAAGTTTTTGTGAATCCCAGTAGCCTCCACTTTAAAAAGTTTAATGGCATCAACAATATTGCTTTAGTATCAGTGTATCTTTAACTGCATTATCCAAACAAAATGATTTTAAGAGTAGTATACTCCAATGACATCTCACAAAGAAAAGAAAATCTCAGAAAAGTTTAAAGTCTCATACCCAAACCAAAAGATATTATTTGGCTAACAAAAATTTCTTTTTTTTCAGAAATATATTGTTCATAACATTTCTATTTCATAACTTTATTAATTGTGTGTTTCAGACTTAAGTTTCAGCTTAAGCATTGCTTAAGGAACCTGTAGATCAGTAAAATGATAAAGTCTGTAACTAACTATTTGACATAATGGAATAAAAATAACCATTAGAATTTGAAATCAATACAGAAACATCTCAGGACATAATTCTTTCAGTATTTTGCCAGATCTCACAAGGGCACTGTGGACTTTAGGTATGTGAGATAGCTTGCCAGTAGCTGACCATCATAGGTGACAGTGGCACACATATAATTAATGGGAATGGGGCCGGGGAGGGAAAACAGGTAGGTGCCAGCCATTAGGTTTTATAGATGAAGGCCAAAACATGTTTACAAGAGAAATCAGTGGGCTACCCCCACCCACTCATCCCTATTTTTGGGTACACATGGTTGGTGACTATTCCTAGAGTATTCCCATGTGTTTTCTCCACAGATGTAATGGCCACCATATATAGCCCACAAATGATGCATTTTCTCATTTTTAGCTCTACTGGTTATAGACCACAAGAGCTTATGGGATGGTCTATTGTCCATCAACTGCTGTCTATCCATCCATGAGCACAAGAATGTTGTAAGTACTCCTCCTAAACAGCATAGAGGATTGCCATGAAACTTCACACTAACAACACTTAACACACAAACACACACATACACTCACACCATGGTTTAGTTGGTCCTGAAAATGGTGCTGTTTGGATATCTGATATGGTCACCACAGTGACCATCTTGAAAATACTCCATCTGAATGAATGGCGATATAAACATAGAATTTTCACTAAAAGACTTCTTATGATGTCTAATTGGTCTTAAATGAACAGTGCTGATCTGGTATCCAATATGGCCACCATAGTTGTCATCTTAATCTTTTTGTTGACACTTTTATGAATGCAAAATCATGTTGACATGTGGTTTTCACCAAAAGACTGCTTAGGTTTTGAGTTTAGGATTTGGCTAATGTGGATATATGAGAAAGCTTTCCAGTAGCTTCTCGTGGGTCGGTCGTTCTTTCCGGTCATTTCCCGGTTTCTTCCTCCACCATTAATACTGGTCACTGTGCATAGCCTATTGTGTGATGAAAAATGGCGTTAAACCCAACAACAACCAAAAGATTTCTTTTTCTGTTTAGTTTGTCAGAATGAAAATGATATCAGTCTTATATTAGTCTTGACTGCCAAAATGTCCATCTCAAAAATCTTATCACTGTATCTATATGGCTGGTCATATTAGCATTGTGCTTTCATCAATAGCATTCTTATGATATCTGTTTGATATAGAATATGGCTACCAAGGCATCCATCTTAGGAATCTTCTTATCCTCCAAAAATTGGAAACTCGTATGAACATATGCTTTCCATCTGAAGACTTATTAATGATGCTTTGTTGGTTCAAAATTAAAATGGTGCTAAGTTGACATCCAGTATGTCCTCCAAAGCAGATAACTTGAAAATCTTGTTACTGCTGAAAAATATCTAAGATAGTTAAAATATTCAGCAGTTATGAGAAAGAATGTTCTTATATCTAATTCCTGGAAATTCTTTTCAGCCAGTAAATTGTCAATCCCTTTGAGGGTCTTTTGATTTCTACAAGCTTTTGCTTGTTGGTTTTATTTTTCATGATCTGCTTATTATACATTGCTTTATGATGTTAAAAGAATTCCATGTGGTTATTTTGGGGTTTTCGCTCTAAATAAATGTTTTTATGACTTATCATGTCTTATTCATATTTCATATTCTCAGCATTCCTTTTTCATATTTTTTGTTTAGTTATTTTATTTAAACAGTTGCTTTATATTTTCATGATACATATATGTATTATGTTTAAATTATTGTAGATAAAGCATATGTTGCACTGAATAACTTGTATTAGCCATGATTATGAAATAAAAGTAGATTTATACCATTAGAAATCATTTCAAGATAATGTATTGGTACTGATGTTGAAAGACCTGCATTTTATGCCTTGATAACACAGATAAAGTAGTTTTGCTTATTCTATGTGTATATATATATGTATACTCATACACACACACACACATGATATATACACACAGTGTGTGTGAGTGTGTGCTCTGATCACATGCAGTTCATGTGAGGCCTTATCTGGTAATTTAGCCTCTCATCAATTTAAGGTAATTACTGTTGTAACTGCTAATGCATGACATAGGCTTCTAATTACGGCTATGCAAAGTTATTCAAACCTGTGACTTCCATAGAGTAAAATTTGGCTTCTGACAGTAATAACAGATTTTTATTATTATTTTTTTTTATATGCTTACAGTGGCTGCTGGAGACTGTTAAGGGATTTGTAGAGATGAGTTATATATTTGTTTTTTATATTTGTTGATGATTCTTGCAAATTATTTGCATACTTTTATGATGTACTAAATCTGTTTGGTTTAAGGAGAACATGCATTACATTATAATCCTATATTCTACTATTCATGGTAATAAGTTTGTTCAATAAATCCTATGACTTTAATGTTTGTTTTCTTGATTCCTTCAAAGACCTTACTTTTTGTTATACCATGCAAAATGAAAGCATAATTCATTGAAATATTTCATTTTGGCTTCTTTAATCCCGAAATCCAGGAAGAATACTGTTAATATTTATTTTTAATATCACATTCTTACAACAAAAGGTCATTTTGACATATATGTTTTATTGACTTGCATCCAGTTGGATATTTAGTTCATAAACCAAATGTGATTTCTGAGACCCTAAAAAGATACTGTCATGAAATTTGGTGACAGGGTTGTATCTGGAGTACTACACCCTGTCAAAAAAGTCAGTCACTCTGGCCCATATTCCACAATTCACTAACTTGGGCTCCATCTCAAAAACAGTATGGGTCAGAAATGTCAAAGTTCCAAACATAAAGAAACCTAGCCTGCCCAGAAGCCCCTTTCCGACCAGTCCAGTTGAAAATAAATGGTTATTTATTGTTAATATGTCCTTAATAAAATGACTACATTGCATGTTGTAATACATTGCATATTGTAATACATTGCATATTGTTATACATTGCATATTGTAATACATTGCATATTTTATACATTGCATATTGCTATACATTGCATATTGTCATCCTAAAAAACAATTTTTAACCAATAAATGCTTGCTTCTAATGGAATACATTGTGATAATGATTTTTTTCAACCACAGAATTCATATTAATCTCTGGTTTTATTTAAATCATTATATTACCTCTTATTTCCTGTTGTAGACAATAAAGCTGTTTGTATTGTTTTACATATAGAATGCTGTCGCAGAATGTAGGTAGATAGGTTGGTGGTTTAATATCAGCACAATATTATTGGCTATAGAGTACCTATTAAGCCATTTTTTTAATGTAAAAAATACTAACTGTTAAAAAAACAATTAAGAACTGCAAAATAAATTTAATAAATGGGCCATCATTTTCTTATTAAAATTTCTTTGGTCAGAACTTATTTTCTGCAAAATAAGTAATGTTTACAATAGTGACTGTTGCAAACTTTACATCTTTCTAGGTGAGATGTATTTGCATAGTAGATGTAGTTTTCTATAGTATGTGCAGTTCTATAGTTTTGTTATTACAACACATTAAAAATATCACATTATGTGATTCTGATTGGTCCAAATAAGTCCATGAAATTATTGCCCAATATTCTCTTTATTGACTAGCTGCGATCGTAGGAAAACGTTTTTAACCCCACCTTATGGATTTTTTTTTGTTTTTTTTTTTTGTTTTTAATAAACATTTTTTGGCTGCCATTTTCAGAATCAACACGCGAAAATAAATTGGGGAAAAATAGTCTCTTCTGCTTCAGTATGGCTAATTTACTCCCACAAGGGTTTGTTCTGTCATGTATAACAACAAATCAGCACATGAAAAATGGGTAAACCATAAGACAAAAACAAGAGCAAGTAAAACTATAGGTAATGATTGTGTGGGGTCAGGGTTGAGGGAGGCATGGAATCCATCCTATATATAAGCGTAGTTTAAATCCATCCTATATACAAGCGTAATTTAAATAATAACGTAAAGAAGTAAATAAACTCACCTCAGTTAATAGAAGAATATGGACATAAACCGGTCTACAATCAGAAGTTTGTTCAACCACTGCATATTTTTACGCGCTAAATATATCATGCAATTCCGAGTCAAAATGAAATTTGTTTGCATATTCTGTAGTCTACTGTTCCAAATCAAACACTGAAAATAGCAGGTTACAAATATATTACAGTAAGTTTGAGACTTTCTGCATCCAGTAAACCTTCTTTCACATGAATATCACAATATCAATGCAATATTTAGTTGTGAAAGAGATAGTTTAAGGTTATATAAACATGAATTTAGTATCTAAGATCGTTAGTGCTAGTGACAAATGAATGGTATATCACAGAGTACAATCACTAGATGACTCCATTAGCTCTTTATCAAAACATCCACATCGACCACAACGTTATTATTAAGAACGAGCTTTTGTTTTTCGTTGGATCTGGGAATCTCAACATTAACATTCTGTCGACGGGTATCTAATCAAGTATCATCTCCTTTTTTATTCACACTAGTGCCCTGGGAGCATTGCCCGCTGAAAGTTGATCTAGCAGCGTTCTGTGAAGAGAATAATTTACATTAAAGCGAATCGTGGACTATCTTCCTAGATGCGACTATAAAATCGCTAGAGAGTCATAAATTCCAGAAATCATCAATGTTAGTCTCTGGAATTGCAGCGCACATTTTCTCGCATTGAATCTTGTCTGGTTGTTGTCATATTAGCAAATTAGCTTTCTCTCAATCTCAGTCATTCATCGGCGGCTCTGTGGTCGTGTAACATTTCTACATAATCTACAGATTTTTTCAACCAACTATGTGGTGATTCTCCGACAAAGGGTGGTGGTTGACCATAATCGCCGCACTTGATAATTGTTGTGGTTGATCGGTAGGCAGATCGCGTCTATAACCAGTCAAGAAACAGTTTTTAAGGTGGTCTTGAGTATCATGCATATCTCATAACAGATGATGATTCTAGGATTATAGTTCTGACCCATGTACCCGAGTGTCTGTGTATCACCGCGCCATCGAAAGAAGCTGTGATAAAAATGGGACTTAACACCTCGCTGCTTCATCTCTCTGGCAAGTCGATGAGTTAGGGTTATTACTATCATATCTGACTTTCAAAACAATTTTAATGCATGTGTGGTTTTACTAGATCCACGAGGGCGATTAAGATAAACCATTTTATGTCGCGATACAGTAGCTTTTTAATACCGGAGAACAGGTTTATAATCCGCGGGATCAAAATAATCAAGTATCATCTCATTTTTTATTCACCAATGTCCCAAGGGCGCTAGATCCCCGGGAGCATCGCCCGCTGAAAGTTAGTCTAGCAGTGTTATGTTTAATTCGCTAGCGATCAACTTGCTGATATAAAATGGTTCCAGATCGACTCTGACAGTGTCCTTTGGAAATCGGTTGATCATCGATAGCAGGATTATTGACACATAAGCCAGCATTGAAGATCTTAAATGAGTAAATTGCGGTGGATTACCATCATAGTAGCTGATAATACCAAGAGGAGTTCCATCTGGTAGATTTACAAGTTTTTCTGTCCACAAATACACATTTCTTTGTCATATCAGCAATTATAAATTCTAGTTCTGCGTCGTCGATGATTAGGTTTATTTAATTGATAAATCGCGTAGATGGCTGCGATCACAGGGTATGCAAGCTCGTAGTATGGTTTGTCAATGCCAGTCGGCATCTCCGGACTATAATTTCTATCTAACGCGACAACACTGGCTACATTGTGATTCCCAAACAGGGTCACACTTATCACGGATAATCCAAGTTATGTCACCATCGCTAGCGAAGGCAACGATAAATTTTATTCTGAAAGTGTCTTTGAATAAATTCACTAATGAATCCAAGGTAATCGATGATCGTCGCCGCACTTTGGTCGTAATCGATTTGGTACTCGTAGATCGATGGACCATTTACCACCTCGGTGCTTGGTTAATCTCTCGAGATCGAACCAGAAGCTCCAAGGGTTCATCGCAGATAATCTTGCAAACTCCTTCATTGTATAATTAAGGCAATTATATCTTTTAATTAAATGTCAGTCTAGATTCGCATGCATAGACTTTACGAGCAAAAAACAGATGTCAACGGTTGATGATCGAAGCTGCAACCTCGTTTTCGAAACCTTGCTCCTCCGATTTATGTGGGTATCATCAACAGAAATTTAAGCGTGGTAGTTTATGGCCAAAGCCGTGTGTGAAATATAGAATTAGTGTAAGAGACCAATTATGGAATTAGTGTAAGAGGCCTGCTTCTTATGCTCCCTGCGTTGCACTCCTTGACCTAAAATGTTTTAACTCGCAACAACAGACCAAAAAGTTATCAAGGTATCAGCCTAGTCTGGTTCCCTGCTTCGTATGCTCCCTGCCTTGCACTTGGTATAGCGAAGCGCAACGTTGGGAGCATAAGAAACAAAGAACCAGACTAGGATACTACCTTGATAATTTCTTCGTCTATTGTTCCGAGTTAAAACATTTTTGTTCATGGGTCCCTTAATCACCATTTAGTTATGGATATTCACCTTAACTTCGTTTACTTTTGGTATGCCTTTCAGAGGTTTCTTCCCCTTATACGTGTTATTTTGGGTGGAGGGATGGTGGGGTGGGTGGCTTGGTTTACCCACCTTGTATGAAATTACTTTAATTGGATTTGTCAGTCTTTCTTTGAATTGTCCATACACTTGGCTGCTGTGCACCTTAGTGCACTCAGTGCTTGTGTTATTTGTTATTTTTAGGAGGACTTACTGATTTTATTTTAACTGAAATTATCGCTCATTTTTTAATGGTCTGCGATGTACTTTGGTGCACTGTTTTATTCGGGATATTTGTTTTACGGGTTATTATTGGCATTATGGTATTTGAGGTTTAATATGGAATTTGATATTGAGCCGGTCCTAGAAAAAAAAAAAAAAACAACTGATCTCCGCATATGTTAGCGAGTTTGACTTTTCAAGTCCCCTGGGGTGATATGGGGATTGATGCAGGTGAGTCTCTAATTATAGTTACTTCATTTCACTCCATCTTTCTGGTCAGTGGCATCACTAGGGTTGGTGTCATCCAGTGCGTTAACTCATGTTGTCACCCCAATGGACTTCCTTCCTGAAAAAAAAAAATCAAAAATTGTATAGACAGTCATGTGCGGTATTTCGCGGTGTCACCACGATGGACATCCTTCCTGCACAAAAATTCAAACATATTATGGACAGTCATTTTGGTATCACCCTCCCCCCACTGATGGTGTCACCCGGTTCGGTCAGACTCCCGCACCCACCCACCCCAGTGACGCCACTGATTCTAGTTGTTGGTGTCTTGCTAGTTTGAGTCACATTTATTGATATGGGGTTTTTGTTATGTTCAAGGGTCCGGAAAACATGAGCAGGGTTACTCTTTAGTCGGTTGCTTTCCACTTTTTGAAATTTATCCCTCGGAGTTTGGGCAGGCCCAGCCCTAGGATGTATGGAGCCCAAGGCAGCAAGCTATGAACGCGGGGCCCCAAACAACAAAACTGCATTGCGGATTAGCGCGGGGCTAAAGGCGATTACCTTGTTTGCCTTGCCCTAAGACCGGACCTGGGTTTAGTGTCGGAGTTGTCGACTCGAAGACGAATTTAGGTGTGGACAACATAGGAATGGCATAGTCCATAATGGAATTGGAATTATTCATTGAGCATTGTAATTTTATTAATTGTGTGCTCGAGGTAAGGTACGGTGATGGTTGGTATCGATGAGACAATGTGGGTTAATAAGAAGGTTGAGTTGAACAACGGTTACTATTGGAGAGTTAGGGCTGAAATAAATGAGGAAAGGTCCTACTCTTTATCCGCCTTATAAATTAACGTTTGCTGCTGTTGTGAGGATTCAACCCTTAATTATTATCCGGCCCTAGTGCTCAAAATGACACAAAGTCACAGTGATATCAGAGTGTTTGTGTATTGGTGCAGAGTATTTCATTTTACCTTGCGCATGACATATCATAATGTGCTCATGTCCAGATTATGCAACCAGGGAATACAGAATTTTTCGCCAAAAAGAAGGTCAGTCGAAAATTTTAATCTTTTGCAGAAGTTGATCCATTGTTCAAATATTTTATTAATTTAGGTTAATAGAATGGAATAGTGTTATAATGATCATAGAGTAGGCTAGATATGAGAATTCCTAATTTGCCAAAAAGAACAGAGGCCTTGTATCACTCAAAATTTTACTACTAAGTATCTAACCTTCTATCCAAAATTTTTTACACCTCCCATTTTAAAAATTTCAGTTAATGTCTAAATTCAGTAGTACTTTCAACTTCCGAGTTGGATGGAGGCTGGTTGGCTGACTGGCTGGATGGAAATGGACGACTGCATGGCTAGAACTGGAAGGCTGGCGGGGTTGATAATTGTTGGACTTGATGGTTATGTAACTGGTGGGCAGGTTGGCTGGCTGGCTGGATGTTTGGTTTGCTTGCTGACTGGTTGAAGAATTGGTGGTGATGGTGATTAACAAATCTGCTGTGTTCCGCTGCTTGCTACTTGTTGAGGTTTTGGCTAAGTATTTCTTAGCGTCAATGGATTTAGTGGAGGGCAAGAAGACTTCTGCTCTTCCATCTTCGAGCTGCGTCCATTCTTTCCGAGAGCACCAGGTGTTACAGAATGAATGAAACGTGGTCAGACTGGTGAACTCACTCCTATATATGGAGAGAAAAAATACAGAAGTGAAAGCAAGCATCAGTCTGATTCGGTCAGCAGACATGAAGGGAAGGAAAACACGACTAAGATCGATAGAATGAAATGTGAAAGATCATGGCAGTACAAATTCAATCAAAAAGAAAACAAGAGAACAACAATTGTTTTCAAAATCAACATGTTTAATAACAAGAAGAAACTTCTCTTAACTCAAAAAGGAATACAACCAACAATACGAAGCATGAAAATATTTGCAAGGTTTACAACATTGTGAAGTCAAACATGACTTTCATTAATCTAAGGCACTGTAGTTTTCCTATCGATGCACACTTCGTTTCTGGTCTCCGGAAAACCAAAACCATCTTTCTATTTTATCATCATTACTAGAGAACTCACGAAGAAAAAGATCCACTAAATGTTCTAAAGGAAATCCAAGACTGCGTTGATGAATAAAATCCAAATAATATCATCCACAAGCCATGGAATCCGATCACTGTAATCTCATATAACAAAATCGAATTGGTACAGCGCTTCTTCTCATAAAGTCAATAATGTCGTCTTTTTGGAGAGGTAATCCATAATAATCAAATTATTCTACATTGTGATTGGTGGGAAAGCAGATGGCTAACTAATGGGATCCTGGTCGATGGTTATCTGTTTTAATTACAAGGGATTGAATATATTTAGGTTTGTTATGGGGAAGTTCATCTTTAGCACACACTTATGAAGTTCCTATGTATCCATTCTTTTTTTTCTGTTTTCACAGTTAATGAGAGGTAATCAATTCACATTTGACTTTTCCCTTGAAATGTTCTGTTTAAAAAGTCGAGGAACCACTGATAGTTTAAACACTCAGTTGCAAACGAGTTTCATTTGTTTGGCCTCCACAGAAGTCAAGGAAATAAGGGAATGGTCACGCAAGTCTTTATACCATTTTCTCAAAATGTTCCCTACTGAGATAAGGGTCTATGCCTCTTCAAGACACACTCTTCAAGCTCTTTTATTCTTGATTCGTCATTATAGATGTGGCGTATTATTTCTGACTAGGATGATTGATTCGACATCCATAACCATGTTTTCTGGTTAGACCTGTGATTCGTGCAAGCAAGTCCTTAGCATACCAGGATAATACAAATTCGTGTTCTGGCCATCTTGATATCATGTCTTCTTGTTCTGATTTTTAAAAAGAATCCTCATCGCCTATCTCCATTGGCTTTTTAGTTCAATCTTTTCTTCCAATAGTCTTGGATCATTTCCCTCAAACTGTTGATTTCCAGACTATTTTCAAATTCTGCATACAAGAGGACGTTCAACGTGTTGCCGGTCCACGCAAAGAGTGCCCGATTTTATATGGTAGAAATGTTCATCGGCGCTGTGTTGGTCTGCGGTGCAATCAAAATCTCAAAGAAAACATATCCTCCTGCATAATGGACGAACGATATGCCGTGGCTGCTGTTAGAACCTTACTGTCCTGTGGTTTTAAACAGTGCTAGGTAAGATCAAAGCAATGTTTCGCCATAGACATGGTTCAAAGAGTCAGGTACACGAGATTTAGCCTACTCGAGCGACTTCTATCATTGACATACAGAAGTATTGGAATTTGATCAGTAGCTTAGTTAAGACTGCAAAGCTGACGATGCTAACGAGCAAACGATTGTGTCGCTGCCCTCGGAAAACATGAGCCAACGATGAAGGTTCTGATTTCCACTCGTATCGGATACTTGACTGTCGTTCTACTGAAAGCTTGGCTAATGTCGTTTCCCACCCTAGGTATATCTTCCACAAGGAGCACGTAGAATCTAGCTTCCTCGATTATCCTTTAGTTCTCGTTAGCATCGGTCGTAAAATGGAACACGTTACTACTTCGATTTAGTCTCAGGAGTAAATCCATTCCATTTGACAAATACTTTTCTTGCAACATGTCCACATACCAAAGGTTCATCTGTCTAAACTGCGTCCATTCTTTTTTCGACGTTCTTAAATCCATCATTGTAGTTATCATCTACAATCAACGCAGTGTCGTTGATCTTGCCAAACGTGTCAGGTTTCAATAACACGGATGCATCCTGGTGTGTTATTGACTTCTTTCCTTCTGTCAAGAGATTTTCAGGAAGTTTTGGTAACGGCAAGCATCCATAATGTAACTCACAAACTTGTTACTCAAGTACAAGTGCACTTTATTGAAAAATGAATACAGGAAGTTGCAGACGCGAGCTACTTGGGTATTCTCGCCAATGTTGGTGTTGTACACTTCGAGAACTTTGGCTTTCTGGTGCAAGTAACTGTTGCTCGGATCGATGTAATCTTCTGTTTGTCTTTTAATGTTAAATTCAGTAAAGGCTGAGGTTTCAAAGACGTCAGAGGATGAATTCTATCCATTGAGATTATTGCATAGTCATCATCGTGGGTGCCATAAACAATCAGATCGAGTTCTAGCTCCTTGCATGAATTTTTTTGTCCCTTTTTTATTTAGTAATCTGACACGTACACTACTCTGTCATTTCATGTTCTTCTCCTTTTTCTGAACATGTTGGTGACATCTAAAAGACTTTCGTCGTCTCTTTCTACCTCGTCGTTGCTGTGGCGTACAAAAAGAAGTAAAGCCTTGGCCAGAAGTGTGAATCAAATTTAATAGAAAGTCTTAGCCACCCAAAAGGTCTTTTACAGTTTGAAGCAAATGTTTTCCTCCTCTCGTTAAAAGCTTGTTTTAGATCTTTTTGTCAGTGAGGACGTTTTGAAGAAATTATTTTCCCTGCACAAAAGCAGCATCACTTAAAGCATGCAATTCTCGAGTCATCATGATACTAAGATACGCGATGCCGTACAAAACGTTGATTTCAAAATATGTTCTAAACCATATCCTCGTTATGGAGCGACTCCATCATACACAAGATACCGGCACATATATTTGTACATGCTGGATAATCATTTTCCAAAACGTACTTTTGCTGTAACTTTTCCTTTCTAGAATATAATATTTTGTTCAAGATCTATTTTACTATTTTTGACACTGTCTAATTAGGATTTACTAAACGGAAGACAATAAGAATATAGAAATGCACAGTGAACGTGATGATTCCACCTTCCACATAAACGGCGATGTCAGAGTCCTCACTTAAAGGAACTACTCTTAGTAACAGAGCGGCTGTGTTTCCTACTATCACCAATTTAGGATTGAAGTTCGATTTTTGGATCTGCCAGTTGTGTCATTGCTACTTTATAATTTTCAATAAGGGTTTTGGTTTCATGGGTATATCAACCATCACTTGAAGTAGCTGATATACTCCCAAAGTAGCCATAGTATAACGTCTCCTTTGGGACGGGCTTCTAATAAATCTACTCAAACATGTTGTCATACAGTGCACTAATCCATCTGAGACTGAACGGAGATCATGATGAATACTGTTTGAAAGACAAGAAGTGCAGAATAATGGGTATTATAGATGGCAACAACCGAACGTGGAATTGGAATTTAACAACTAAATGTGTTCTAAGGTTGGTAAAATTAACATACAGGTTTGACATTTACTTTCAATACGAACACCCGTTCCACCGGATATCATACCAAGTTCCAAAAATGTTGCAAAAACTCTCATGCTTATGCAATGTTCAATCTCTTTAAATAATTCTTAATTTTATTAATTTTCATTAGACTAAGATTAATTCATTGAGCGTAGGATAGCTTCATTGCCATTTAAAAGTATTAACTCTACATTTGATATGTATACCTAATTATTTTGTCTGGTTGTAGCCCTTGTTATATTATATAGTCAACTGTTAACCGACCTAAACACGGAAATAAATAGTTTTATTCGTTCTTCTGTATCTATGTTAATTGATTTTAAAATAAAAAATCCACTTTAAATTTATAATGTAACCTACTGTAAGAGTTCAATTTATTGATGCATGGTAAACGACAATGACATTAGTTTATTGGTAATGTTGGACCCACAATGCTACAGTTACCTTACAATAATGCATTTATTTTGAGCGCCATATTGCAAATATATTTAACACAGTGAGCTGAAAATGGACAAATCCACCACACGCAAGAGAAATATGTAGAAAGACGAAACTGAACAAGCATTAAATAGTTGTGATCTTCCATACAGTAAAAGAAATAGACGTGTAAATGTACATTTAATCTCTTCTGTGGAATGCTGAAAAGATGTATTGTACAAATTGAGATATTATGACACAAATCGTAGACTTTAGATAAAATTTCTATGAATATGTTTCTAAGATCTACATGAAAAGGACATTATAAAGCAAAGCGATGTCCCATCTCTTGTTTTAAATCACATAACATACATATATGTTGATGTGTGGGTTCCCTTATGCCATCTTTCCTCTATGGCTAAGTTATGAGCGGAACAACGGAGTCTGCTTGATACATTTTGTAGATGAGTAGGTAAATTATCCGTTGTATCAATCTGAATGAAGCCGGTGTAACTTTACCAGACTCGTCTATTTTTTTTAATTTTTTTTTTATAGTTTTTTTAATATTTTAATATTGTCTTGGATATCGATTATCATCCGTTCTAATCAACCTAATCCAATACGTAACACATTTGCAGTAACATAGAGGTAGTCTTCCACATTCTCCTCGTGGCAAAATGGAGTATGTATATCTCGAAAGGTTTAGAAATCTAGTGTTTGAACAGATCATGTACCTTTTCAATTGATGTGAATATTCATTCCCCAAAAATTTTAGCGGCATGTGTTAAAAACAGGTGTGATTATAACACAAAATAGTTTAGAAGCTTCTGTCAAGGAAATTGTGTCTAAATTATTTTGAATAATAATCACTCTATGTAGAGACTTATTTGCTTGAATGATGAGTTACTGCTTTGCTTTCGTCCAAATAAGTTTAAGAGTAAAACAAATTCATGTTTACCCAGAAACGGTTTGGGATGTTTACCTCTGTAATGCCTCTTTTCGTTTCACCTCAGAAACCCACCGTAACTGAATACAATAATTTAGCTTTATTTAAATTAACACACATTCCACTGTTCTTACGAAATGTCTTGACACTATTAGTTTGCCTTTGTAAAGAACCGACTGTATCAACAGTTTCAACGTCATCAGCATACGATAGAGCAATAATGTAAGATATTTCTTCTGTAATAAAGATACCATTATGACACTTTTGTCTGAGGTCTGATACTAAATCGTGTATAACTTATAATGAGATTAAACAGAAGAGGGCTTAATACACATCATTGTCTGGTGTCAATATTACAAAAAAAAAAACAACAAAAAAAACAACGAATTCTGAATATTGCCTCTTCACCTGCACTTGTGAACGTAGATTTTGCGCATCGACTCTAGAATATAAAACAACTTCCCATAGATACCTTTGTTGACTTAGCAAATCAGTAATTTTGCACTATCAACCGAGTTAAACGTCAAAATACATGGCAAATAGAGTTAATTATATTGTTTGTTTCGCTTCATAATAATTGTATTGAATGTATTTATGCTTCCATGAGACCACATGTCTGAAAATGGATTTGTTTTGTTTACTCTTTGGATCATATATTAGTCTGTTTCATTATTGATGATTCCTTCATACTAGTGAATAATAACCACACCTGCCTATCAATACAGTACCATGTTAGTCATGCGTGCGTGACTCTTTTCCCAGCAGTTCTTCCGGTAGGCGTAATTTATTTATCCTTTCTGCTTTTGTCATTTGTTTGCCCTTGTGAACGTTTCCCAGGTCTTTTTTCAAGTTCAACATGATGTGCATTTTAAAACTCTTTCTTGCAAATTTACCATCTCAATTTTAGTTTCGCCACTTGCTTTTTATTTAGTAACAAAATTACATTTTTCCTCCACAGTTATTAAAATTATTTTCAAGTTACCTTAAAGTTATTTTCAAGTTACTTTTAAGTCACTTTCAAATTACCTTTTCAGTAACATTCTCTTTTCTCAGTTTATTTTTTTTCAACCTACAAATATATTAAATTAAATTTACCGTTATGGACTTAATAAAAAAGAGACAGGCATTGGTCTTCATCTTCCCGTTTAACAATAGCTTACTTTAAAATTAAATTAATTTTTTTAACAAAAATCTCTGACGACCGGAATAAAACAGTTTTTTTATTCAATTCTGAAAACCAGGATTATTTGTTGTATTTTTGTTGTTGTTGTTGTTTCCAATAAATTTAGAAGGCATCTGGTCGAGACTGTTTGATAACAATTTTGCGACAAATGGCCCAGGATTTTTCCATTAAAATTTGGCGATCACTGGCACCGGTTTTTGTGGGGGGGGGGGTTTACGACCAATGAAACGAATAAAGTTAGTTCAAGAAATATATACCCCTGCGAAATGTTTTTGTTGGAAAGTAGTATATGGGGCTGCAGAGCGTCAATGGAGTCCCAGTCAAAAAAGTCATGGAACTGTATAGCGTCAAAATTTATAGCGTCATATGGGACATCAAGGCTTAAAGTGTCCTGGCCCTATAGCGTCAAAATTTACACTGGGCCACTATAGCGTCATCCTTCTATCTATTTTAGGTACAACTTGTGGAAAATCTTACGAAAAACCCAGTAAATTTTTATAGCCTCAACTTGTGCGACTATCCTATTTAAAAACCCTAGTATTTGTTTACAGCTACAACCTCTGAATAAACAGTATATATTTATAGCCTAAACTTGTGTGACTATCCTATTTAAAAACCCTAATATTTATTTAGAGCTACAACAACTTTAAAAATCCAGTATATATTTTTAGCCTCAACTTGTGTGAATATCCTATTTAAAAACATCGGCATCTATTTATAGCTATAACCACCTGTAGAAAAACCAAATAGATATTTACAGTCTCAACATGTGTGACTATCCTATTAAAAACTCTACTCTCTGTGTGTGTGTGTATGTATATATATATATATATATATATATATATATATATATATATATATATATATATATATGTGTGTGTGTGTGTGTGTGTATTGTGATGTGTCGAATTTTGAAAACTCTTAGAAGCTTTGGTTAAAGGAATGGTATGAAAGTCAACTTAATTAAAGTAGAAAGGGCTAGAGATAGTTAGATGATTATTTTCATTTCATCTCTGAACGTCAAAAGGGAATTCGTTCTAGCCGAGGTAACATGACCGAGTCAGATGCTATGGTACAAGAGAATGACATGAGACCCTTCCCCAAAATCGACCGGTTAAAGGCAGGAAATGGCTATAGATGATTGTTCAAAGTAATTTTAATTACGGCATGATTAGTTCTTTAGTTATCTTGTCAATCCAAAAATTCTACGAACAGGTTTAGAAAACAGTCTATTCCGATTGGTTAATATGGATTTATGGGCGTAACTCAGTAAGAAATTAAATGTTTTACTTTAGGAAAATTCAGCAGTCTTTAATCTTTCGCGAGGAAAGTTAAACGATTGCGGAAAGAGCGTGTAAGACGTTATCTCGTGATTTGGCAGTAAAGCGGGAGGTTTGTCTCAGCGAGTAGGCAAACTCTACATTTTGAATTCGTAAAAAGTACGTTTTCATTATTGAGTAAGGGGCCAGATAGTTGTCTCAGTTAGGAGACGGACTATACGTGAGATTCGTGGAAACGAATAAAGAAACAGCAAAAGGTACGCAATCTTAGTTTCCCGATTTTAATGTTATTTCATTTGTTGATCTATTTCAAATGTATTCTTGATATGATGTATGTATGTATGATTTCATTTTGCGGGATTTTAGTGAAATGCTAGTCATGACATTTTATTCTTTGATTTTCTAATTATCAATTCATTTGGAGAATTGGCAAGATTGAATGTAATTAAAATTTCATTAGATTAGTTGAAAAGATTGCATGTAATTAAATCTTTAATACATAAGAGTGATTAGGAATTTAAATGAATTAAGCTTAATGAATGATGGGTAATTTTTCATAGTTTTATGGATTAACTCTGTCTAGAATGAGTATGACCTAACATTACATGTATACCATATACTAGTTTGTAATATTTAATTGATCACTTAAGTGTATATCCATATGCTAGTTTGTAATATTTAATTGGTCGATGTTGTTGTTGTTGTTGTTGTTGTTCTTGGGCTTAACGCCATTTTTCAGCACACGATAGGCTATTCATGGCGGCCAGTATTAATGGTGGAGGAAGAAACCGGGAAATCACCGGAAAGAACCACCGACCCACGAGAAGCTACTGGCAAGCTTTCTCACATATCCACATTCGCCGAATCCTAGACTCGAACCCACGCAGACAGAGGTGAGATGGCAGTGATCCGTAACGGACAGCGCTTTAGACCACTCGGCCACTCGGGGCCCCTTTTAATTGGTCGAGTAAACTATTTTAGAATAGTTAGATCTGGAGGTCTAAGCCATATGTAACTTAACAGAGTAAGAAATCAAGGGGGGGGTACATACGGGTTCATACGGCTGAGTTGAATTTAATTGACCATCCCTAGCGTGATCCGAATTAAGGTCAGGACAAGCATTGACCGTTTATGTAAACATAACAGTTAGGGAGCAATGAGTTACTGCGGCATAATTTATGCCTTTTGTTTCTGAGCCGAATCAATGTAAAAATACAGATATACTTGGGAATGTGACCTATTGTCTATTGCGAGACATTTTATTTATTGAAGGAAACAGCTTTCCTGGATTCACATGAGAAATCCCTGGACAATCACAGGACCAGAACAAATTCTACGCAGAAATCTAAGTCCAGAGACGATTGTTAAGTAAGAGTTCGACGGACAAGAGTCCAAGACGAAACAGCTAGACAAAGATCGGAAGAGCAGGGACGAACGGAAGTCTTGATGTCCGCATAAAATAGGTGATGAAGTCTCTCATCGTTGCACTAAAAGGGCACATCTCATTGGCAATGAAGATATTAATTTAACGTTGAAAGTAATTTTACATTTAAATAAATTTGTATTGTCTTTTTATTTGAGTACATGTTAGTACCATTTTCCTTCTTTTGTAACAGTAGTATAGGAAAATGAGAGTTTTGGCCCACCACCACCCTCCCACACCTCCTCCCCTACCCCCGCCAAACCCTCATTTTCCTATACTACTACTATGTAGACAGGTATTTTGTAACCAGACAAAACAACAGGTGTTGGAATGCGATAAGCTCTGTCAACAGAAGTGACAAATTTGTTAGAACAGCGTATGTGTGGAATATGATTATTCTAAAGACGGCAAATAGGTTTTACCACAAAATTTTTATCAGATAACAGGATGAAAATGAAACTGTGCATTAGAACGTTTCAGTTAACAAGGCGGAAATTAAACTAGCATTAGAATGAAAATGATATTATTTTATATCTCATTACCAATGATTAATGTTTCAACTGTTGATATTAAAAATACTTCACTATCACGACTATAGATACTAAATTTTACTTTACCGCTCACACAGCGATGGGACTCAAACAAATCTTTCATTTCTGGTTTGTTCAGAGGATATTTTTTGTTGATAAAATATACCTTTGACCGATCGAGATCAATTGTGAGTTTAGTATAGTTTTGTTGGCTAATGGGGCTGTGAAAGTTTTTAAATTCCGCTAGCAACTTTTGATACAATTGTTCGAGATAATTGAAATACACGCTGTTATCAGACCTGATGAGCGAAAGTTTTAACTTGTCACGTGTTCCATTAAAACATATACCTGATGTTTCATTATTAAATTCAACTGTCAATTGTTTACCGTCCATCATTAGATATTTGATGTTACTATTGTAGCTATTTGTCATTGTCAAATTTTCAAACATTATTTTATAAGTTTAGATAAAATTTCAGTTGGAAAAGATAATGTCGAGTATAGATCTATCATCATGACAATACCCAAGGGCAAATGTATCTACCCCATTTTTACAATAGCGTTTGTCATCAAAATTATACAATCCACGTTTGATTATGACATCTGTTTCGAGTTTATGATGATTAGTTCGAATTGCCATACCTCTCATAAAACTAACACCGCCATCAAGCGCATACCTGTAGTCATCAAATTTCATAAACTTTTTAACAAAATCACGAGGCAGACCTTTTGCTTTTTTCGTTATTTTATTATTGTCCAATAATACGGCATACATTTTACTACGTAATCCGATAAAGTATTTGATAGCGCTTGAGTTCATTTCATCTATAAACTTACCAATAACCTTTTTATTTGTGTCGTCATGAAATTTACTGTCACGTGGATAATCGGAAAGATCAAACAGATGTCGATTATTGTACATGTCCTGATAGATGTCCTCACATTCGATTTCATATACGAGCGAATCAGTATCAGTAAACAATAATCTACTAGCCGGCCACTGATTTTTAACAAAAGTGTAATGAAAATCGTACATCAGCCACTTTGATAAATCTAACACTGCAGCTCCAACATAGATCGGCTTGTTTAGTTTTAGATTTACTTTTCTTCTTTGTATTGCAACAAGATTTTCATTAAATATTTTCATGCTCACAAAATCATCGTCTGACACAAGTTTGTTTCTGCGATTGACATCATTAACTATTTCAATATTTACACGTTTCCTAATATTCTCCATCGTCTTACCAAAAACGGAATTGTTCATCAGTTTAAAAAAGTTTTTCTCAAACTCTGTTTTCGCTGCAGCTCTTCTTGAAGTGTTTGAGTTAATATAACCTCTCATCCACGACGACTGATTAAATTTTAGTACACGATGAACTTTTCTCAACACAAGACCAGCATCGACTGCTTGTTTTAAAACTTTGTAATGCAAAACGTAATTTTTCTTATCAAGTAAATTTGGTACTAGTTTCTTGACCATGGAATGTTGCCTTGGTGATGCTAACGCTTGTTGTTCTTTTGATAACAAACTATAATCTATGACCATCGATTCCGCACAGAAAGGGTAATCGTTATGTAATTTGTGTAGCGAATTTGGATAATCAAGATCAACTTCAACGAAATAGGAAACATCTTCGGGTATCTTTTTTTCTGTCTCCGATAGAAATCGATCAGCCGTGATCCAATGAAATCCACCAAGAGGCATTGGTTCTGCCATCGAATACCCGTACAAGTTATTACAATCTAGATAAACTATATACTTCGAAGGAAGGTCAGGGTTATACTGTTTCAAATATTTGTTGTTTGCTTCAGCATACTTTTTTGTTATCACGATAATACCACCTCGGATACCTTTTTCAATAAAATTGAACATATCAACATCAGTCAGTAATTCCAACCTTACCTTACTAAACTTTAGCAGAGCATCCCATGACAGTCCAGAGGCAGAATAATACCAGCAAGGATCTAGTCCGTAATTATTATAACTCACTTCTCGAAAACTTTCAAAAACATCTGCTAATAATAACACGTCAGTTTTCAAATACAAATCATGATAATCACCAAAAGTCTCATAATTAAACTATTTCCAGATATCTTGTGCATACCTGTACTCATCATCGGTTATATTTTCGTTTTTAAGTTGTGAGTAAAATTTGTCTTTGCCAGGTAAAGATGTTTCATCAAATTTACTCCAGTCGTCGAGATATTCGTATGGAAAAACTCCTTTTTTAGCTAGTAGATTAAATTTATCTCCAAAACAGTCTCTTAGGTTATCAAATTTACTACAACCTTTCACTAACTCATCTAACGAGGCTGCCATAAACTGCAGGCTGTCAATAAAACGCAATTTACCTAGCGTAACTGACATGTACTTTTCAAAATTATTTGGGATGCATTTGATGACGTTATCGAGTTTTAGACGAGATTTTATATCAGGATCACCAAAAGCTTCTACTATAATATGGCTATCATATCCTCGAAAATTGTGAAGAAAAACCGGAATAAAATCTGGAGCATGAAATTTTAAATTACACTGATTATGAGCCGCTCCACGATACTGTCCAGTCAAATGACAATGGTCATGTACTTTTTTGTTGTCAGTATCAAAAGCTTTTTCACAAATATGACAAATTTCTGCTTGCTCGTGATCGGATTCTTGTTGAGGTGTTAATTTCAACATTGGCGTTACTTTTTTCAAACCATAAGTAATATTATCAACTTCATTAATCAACTGCTTGAGAAGGTAGATAGCTGGATTTTTACCACGATATAATTTAATTGGTTTAGATAATCTAGAATCAGTACAATAAACTACCTTATACGCTACTCCACACGGAACATGATTTTGAACTTTTCTTGTACTCGATTGATTAGGATTATTTTCTACGCCAAGTACAGGTTGAAGTAAACACTCAAAATCAGCGTATATAACGAAAGGAATTTTTAGTTTGTGATTATGATGAAAAAACTGTAACACGCTATCTTTTTTAGATGGCATTGTTATTTTTTGCACATCGTTTCAGTACTGCAAATGCTTTTGTAATGTTTCATTGTTAGCACAACCATGCAAGCAGCGGTAACAAAAGAACTTTTTGTTCCTATTTTTATTGTACTGTTTACCAACTAGTCCGTTAAAGTTTTTAATCCAAACGTAATGGTTTTTTGTAAAACAGTAAATTTATAGTCGATTGTGAAGCTTTTTTCTGAAATATGTCTCGGGTATACATCCTCTTTTTCATCTAGTCCGAAAACGTTAATTGAAACATTATTTTGCTTTTCAAATTTTGGTATTTGATTTTCTGCCACAGGAAAGTTAATATCTTTAAAATTTAATCTAGATACGTGACTGATATATTTTTCAACGCGATCAGCGTGTTTTTCTGCTGGAAATAGTGCGGAAAGAACAGCCCATTGGAAACACTTGTTATCTACGTTTTTGATGTTTATACAACATCTTTTACCTTTTATTTTTGGTGGCAGGTCGATGTATGAACTACCTCGTAATGCGTTATATTTCATCGTGTGAAACAATATTTCTTTGATCATTTCAAACTTCCAACACAAACCTAGAAGAGTGAATTCCTCTATTTTTTTCCCAGATTTCTTGGTGTATTTCATCAGATAGTGATAAGAGATCAGTCCCGAGCAAAACACGTCTTGATTTTGCGTTCATATAAGGTTCTGCAATTTCCTTGTTAGTTAATTCTTTTGTTATAACTAACTTTGAAAATATAACATGATATTGTACAAATAATCTTATACTTTTGTGTTTTTCGAGCTCACGTTTTACAGTTGTCTGTAGTAGGTGGTAAAGATTTGCTGCATTAAAATTTACTAAAACAATTTGATTATCAAACTGATAACTATTATCAAAACCTGCAAAAGCAGTCGCTATTTTATCAGGTTCTCCCATAAGGATTCTCTTAGCTATATCACGCAATTTTAACATTATTATACTATAATGTAATATCTAATTGATAATTTACCTCACACTGCGCATGCGCTAAAAATCAATTAAAGATAAAAAAAATCTCCTATAATATAATGACAGCAAATCTAACAAACACATGTGAGCAAGAAGCATATCAAATTCACCCAAAGTATAACTTTACCTCACACTGCGCATGCGCTAAAAATCAATTAAAGATTAAAAAAAATCGCCTATAATATAATGACAGTAAATCTGACAAGCGCAAGTGAGCAAGAGATTTATCATGTTCACCCAAAATACAACTTATACGCTGGAAATACATTAAGTTCAGTTATTAACATCAAAACTAGAATATCTGTTGGCAAATTAACGTCAGCGGGTTATACGATTAGTGTAAAGGGAGATAATGCCGAGAGGATTGCAATGTTTAGAAAAGATTTTATTTACACGTTGTTTTGCGATGATATTCCAGAGGGACAGCGTGTATATCATGTGAAAGATAAAGTCACTGATGACAACATTGAAAACTTATCCTTAGAAGATGAGTTTCAGCCACGTCCTGTCTTTAATTTATACGAGGCTAACGATCGCGGTATTATTAGAAACAGAAAAACTAAAAAAGTTCTTGGTACTATGAGTAATATGGGATATATCAGGGTAACTGTTAGAGGAACATCGCCAAATCAATTTCATTATTATGGTCATCGTTTTATTTACGAGGTGTTCAACGGATCTATACCCAATGGTCTTGTTATTAATCACATCAATAACGTAAAGTCTGACAATCGATTGGAAAATCTAGAACTAGTTACCCAACAGGAAAATGTAAGAAAAGGACGAGGTGGTGGTATTAATTTTAGATGTCCAGCAAAACCTGTTATTTCAAAAAACCTCGAAACGGATGAGGAGATTAAATTCAAATCGATTTCAGCTGCGGCGAAATATTATAAGATAAATCCCGCAGTCGTAAAATTTGTAGCTGATGGAGTAATGAAATCAACTTTTTCAAGCGAATACGATGCTAGGATTCGTTTTAGATATGATGATCAATAATATTTTGTAATTCAGTTTTAGTCAAGCAATGATGAGCAAATGCTATGATATCATCGTGATTAAATTTTAGCGTCGTTACTGCACTTTCATTAATTTTATTTTTTTTCTGCTTCTGTTAGCAATATTGTATGAGAATCACCTTGCATTACAATAACGTCAACACTATAACCCAACAAACATTTTCTTACCGCTTCGGCTAGTTCGTTGTAATTTAATATATTAACTTTTTGGTGATATTTTATCTCATCAGTCATCTTATAACAATAATTTAGATAAAAATATATTATAATAATGGACTTGATGAAACGACTCGCTGAACTCTACAAGCAAGATACTAGCGACAAAGTCGCCAGCGATAAGGTCGTCAGTGATGAGGTCACATTTTCCAAAGATTTCATAGAAAAATCTATTGGTTATAATGAAGATGATATTTTATATAACAGCGAATCTGATGATGATGGTGAAATAGTCACTGTTGCTGACAGATCAAATTACAGCAGACCAACAACTAAACGATGTAATGTCAAGTATCACATTGCAAAAAAAATAATGAAATTTAATTTTACCGTTGCCGAACAACAACTGTTTTGGCAGCTAATCAAACCTTTCTTAAACATCAGAATTCCAGGCCGACAGAAAAATATCAAATTCGATTTCATATTTGTCAAGATTTTTAATCTAATGACGATCTCTGACGATCGTAAGCAGTATCTAATATCGTTATGTAAACCAGTAAAATGTAAATCTGTCAAACAAAAGTATGAGAAAATTTATAATAACATTATATCATAATCTGCTTAGTTGGGATCCAACTGTTAAATTCATCGCTATACCCACGCCATTTGACTAAACTTTTATCTCCTTTTTTTCTAATCACTTTTTCAATAACGAAGACATCCTGCTCAGTTTTCTGTAGTTCTTGTTCATAAAAACTACCTACGATCGGTTCCCCTGCCAGATCTTTTAAAACGTACGTTACAGGTATTGTGAAAAGTACCTTATCAACTACAAATACTTCTTCGCTCCAGTTTGGAGTAAATCCTTTTGCAAATACCTTTTTTGTCAAAGAAATTCTAACTTTATCACCAACCTTAAATTTATGTCTGCGGTACATGTTTTCATTTGCTAATATTGGATTTTTAATAGCTTTCTTAGGTGTCATTTTGATGGTTCGATGTTTTGTGTTATTATATTCACCTACGATTTGAGAAAGGTCATCGATGTACCTGTTTGTGTTTTTAGCTATCATATGTTTGTGTAATTTCTCGTTTAGCGTGCGATTAAATCTCTCAACAACAACGCTTTTACCTTCGTTTCCTGTAACATACCTTTTTATATTATTTTGTTCTAGAAACTGTTCAAACTTTTTGTTAAAGAACTCGGAGCCGTGATCAGTCCAGATTTTATTCGGTTTTCTTTCTGTACTCGTTATTATTTGTTTTAGCGCATCAGTCATTGAAGTCCCTGTCTTATCCGAAACAGGTACACTGAAAGCATATTTGCTAAAAACATCTATAACATTAAACAAATACCTTTTTGGAGCACCATCAGCGCCAACGTTAAACTGAGCTAGATTGGATACATCCACCAAATCTATTGCCCAGATATCATCTACACCATTAGCGACAACTTTACGTCGTGAGAACTTTTTTTTTTAGGTCTGTGCAGCTCGACTGCAAGATCATCGTATCCTTTTTATACCGAGTCCGAGTTTATATTTTGCTCCTATCATTCCCTGAACAAATCTTCTATCAAAACGTTCTCGTAGATTTGTTGGCTCCATATCACGTAATTCGTCTAACATTACTTTATCACAATCTGCTTTCGAGTTTTCATGATCACGATAACAGATATCATGACGCATCGCTATTGCATCCACTTGATTATAAGGCTCTTGACCTGGCAATGGATTGTCGTTTTCATCTAGTTGTTGATCTAGCGGATTGTAAGGACCAGTATACCGATGACCTGGCAGTGTCCAACCGCCTTTTGGTTTTGGTAATTTTCCAATTATTTTATGTATATCTATACCTGACCCTATTATTTCTCTGTTGTTACAACATTGACAGTATGCGACAATTTTATTTTGCTCAAGACACAAATCTCTGTCAGAATCACAGTTGCATATCATTCTATATTTTTAGTCGTCGACTAAAATAATATCAGGATAACCAGATCATAGCGACATCTCTGAGGATACTGTCGCTGGGGACACTTTCTTTAAAAACATATTTTTTTCTTTTTCCGCAGACTGCACAAAAACTTTTTAATATTATCCCATTGTTTTTTTGTTTTTTCTGTTGTTTCATTAATATTTTCTGTTTTAGTTCTACACTTGAGACAGTATGTTGACATTATTATATTTTTAAGTTTAGATAAAATTTATTGCGATCTCATCATTAGCGTGAGAAGGATGCTTGTCAAACTGTAAAATAAATTTTAAAAAATTAACATTTCTGCTCATCTGTTGGATAAACATAATACAATAATATCCGCAAGCAGACGTTCCAACAGGTTGGAGTTGATTTGACGAATAATATATCGTTTTAAATTTTTTATTCATATACTTTTTTATTACATCGCTTGGAGAAAGTCCAAACGAGTCGAAATAATTATTATTATAAACTGCTACCCAATGTGAGCCGGATCCGTCATTAAAATCTTGTATATTAATAACACACGAACTTACAGCTGGTGGTGATTTTATTGCTGCGAGTTCATCTTTAGAATAAACTCCGTGAAATCCAGGAACCGCTTTTAACTTATCAATGATATCAAAATTACTCAACGGGGTGGTCGAGTTACCGGTAATGTTAGACCACGTCCGATTCCTAAAAGATTTGGCAGCAGACTTCCCGCTAGTCCCGCCAAAAGTGGAGCGAACGGAATAATTCCTCCTTGTTTTGGTTGATTGCATATGCATTTGCATTTTGGTGTTGGCGATTTTGTTTTTGTTGTTTTCTTTTTTGTTGTTGGCGATTTCTTTTTCTTTTGTGGCATTATAATATATCATTTACATAAAATTTACAATTTTTTATTCCACTTCCACGAATGATACCATTATCTTCGACTGCTTTCTTCGTTGCGCCAGATATTGCTCCAGACGCTGCTGCTAGTCCTAATGTGCCTAAGACTGGTAAAATTTTAGGTATTATTGTACTAGTTAATACTGATAATGCTGGACCAAGAAAACCACCTTTAACGACAATGTCGTTTGCCAGCGCTGTCATTTGTGCAGCACTCAAATTTAAAACAAAAGTTTTTTTACGATCATACTTTTTTACTTGATTTTTTGTTAGCATTAATTTTGTTAAAACACCATCAGAAATATTAGGATTGATTTTTAATGATACCTGTTCTCGCTTTGCAATAGCAGCTACTAATTTTTTAACCTGACCATCAGTCAAATATACTTCTTTTACAATATATTTTGCCATTTTATATAACAACTATAGATTAAACTTGAACTGTCATTTTACCTCCAATAGAATCTACCGTGATAAATCTATCACTAATCACTAATGCGTATACGTATAACGGCGCCACTGGAACCTCCCCAAGTGTCCAGGTAATTTCAATATCCGCTGTGCTGTCTACAGCTCGCTCGCTATGTTTACTAACATCAAAATGAAATATAGGATAAAGCGTACGAAATTCCTCTGCTGATATTTGAGTTTCATCTTCAACATCTTGATATTTTTGTATTGCGTCAAGCAGGTACATGTACGGTCAAGAAATATTTTTATTAACGTCATCAGCAAAATTACACTCGATAGCTCGTGCTGGATATAACTTTGAATTTAATTAGCGTATATTCGTCTGACATCAGAGTGATCAAATATTGCATTATTTTGTTGTTGGTTACCTCGTCGGGCTTGCTGTTGAAATACGACAAAGATATTTCTCGGCAGTTGTTCGCTTGATGTTGTTGTGACACTCCATGTGTAGTCAGTAGTATTTGGAACCGCTGTCTGATATATCTTATGCTGCTTAAAATAAATTCTGTTTGTATGTTTATCAAGCGTACTATTTAGTTCTGACATTTTAGTGATTGATGGTGTTATACGTGGCATCCACAAAGCAAGTTTGTTTATGATAAACTGTACATCAACCCCTCCAGATCTAAACAAGCAATCGTTTTGGTCTGCTCGATCTAAAATAAGAGTATGTTTTACTCCACGGAATACTTTATCATGATCGCGACAAAAGCCGAAAATCATACTTAGTGGAAGCATCATTGTAATTTGACGTGATCCTGCTGCAAGTTTTCTTCGCCTAGCAAAACCATCGTTATAGCGTGGATTTGTCACGTCAAGTGTGTTAAGAAGTAAATTTAACATCGCAGTACCATTTGCATCTGCAGCTGGTGGCGTTATATTTAGATTATTAAAAGCTGCTGTAAGAGAAACTCTTGTAGCGTCTGCATTAGCAGCTGCACCTGGTGCGACAATAGCTAGCGCGTCTGCATTAGCAATGAGAAAATTTCTCACAATTACAGCATTTGCATCAGCATCAGCTCCATGTACTATAGCGCCTCTCTTTAAAAATTCGGTTGATTCAGCTATACCCCGTCCAGTATCTTTAAATCACATCATGTTAGTTGCAGTTGATCTTGAGTAATCGTCGGAAAACGAAATAATATTTAAAATTGTACTTGCAACTTGTAGATGACTTGAAATATCTTCTATAGTTTGATTGGCCAGTTGATATATAGCACTTTTGAATAAACACCAGCCATTATTTATAAGAGCTACTTCTGCTCCAACTGCAATTGCAGCAGGTGGATTGGCTACTGTCATAATCTGACCACGAACTTCTAACATAGCCTTATGTGGCAGTAGAAATACATCTTCGTCTCTGGTGTTAAAGGTTCTAATACCAGCTTTATTTGGTTCGTTAGAATTTTCATCAAGATACTCAACAAACTCAAATTCTGTCACATCATTGTCGATGTCATAAGTTTCTGTTAACTCGAGATAATTTTTAACAGACATTTTTTTAAATTAGATTATATAAAATTTTATTGCGGCACTAATACTTTAGATAATAATTTTTGTATGATCTGCTCGCCCTTTGGTGATAATAATTTTTTTGTTGTTGTTATCATAGCTTTTTGAGTTTCTTTTGTTGGAGCGATTTCTGAGATAGCTTGTTTTATTTCAGATGCAGTCGGTGGATCACTTTTTATTTTATTAGCTATTTTTTGTCCCACCGCAGTCTCAGCGGCAGATGCAGCCCCAGTTGCAAAAGCTTTACCAGCGTCAATAGCAATTGGTGCAACTTTACGTGCTATACCCGGAATATTTTCAATAACTTTAGTAAAAATATTTCCAAAAAATCCTCCTACTATTTTTCTTCGATAAACTTTTTTTCTTTGTTTCATTATATTTGATGTTGCATAATTTTTACTTTTGCTCGCGTAGATGTAAATAATAAATTACAACTTCATTATTCAATTCCAACTTTTTTCCTGACTGATCTGTCAACTGCATTATTATACTTGATATTTGATTTTCAACATTTAAAGGATAATAGATAATATCTCGTGGAGTTATTTGCATGAGAGAACCTGGCGGAACTTCAGTTGAGAAACTGTAAATTGTTTGACCTTTGCTACCTTTTGATGTATAAGAGCCAGAAGCAATAAAGCAGTTTACTAATATTGTATTTACTTCTGTTATATTTACTGGCAGTTCACTGTCATATGTAATAGGCTGATCAAGTGCAGTGTAAGTTTTTTTCAGTAAATCCTAACAGTTGTGCAATACTTCTTTCTCTTGGTTCAAGACTGATTACTATATTTTTCAAAGTTATCCTAGTTCGCAATGTGTTTTAATTTGCTGCCAATTCAAAATTATCAGCCACACCGTCAGCTTTTGTGATGAGCTCTTTGATTGTCTTGTTTAGATCAGTAATATTATAAGCTCCTTGCGGAATTTTTATTTTTTTTTTTTTGTTGTAGATATTGGAGATGTTGTAATCATAGTAAAATACATTTCATCGTTAACATTATTTTTCACGTTAGGTATAGCATTCCAGCAAGTACAAGAAATTAATCCAATTTCATATTGTTTTGTAGGATCTAGTTGGATAGGTGGAAAATAATTTACTGAAAAATTTGCGCTACCTATTGCAGACTCACTAGAGTTTAGTAATAATGTTGTTTGCATTCCTTTAATATTATATCATTTTACAAAATTAAGTCTCCGCGATTAAGTCGCGGTGTAAAGTTTCATATTCGTCAGATGTTAATAATTCAATCGATCTTGGATGATCAAGTATGTCAATGATTTCATTATCAAGTTCAACACTAACATTCCCTACTTCTTTTGACGATATTAATAACATTAATCTACCTATCATTTCAGTAGTTGATGTAAATATTTTTACACCAGTTCCTGTTCTTACTTCTCTACTTTTCTCTACACGAGTTTTATAAAAAGTAAAAAATTTCCTTTTAAAACTCCACCCTTTACCAAAAGGTTTTAATCTACTATTTTCTGCTGTTTTTTTAAACGTGAGAGCAATAACACCGTTTCTCATTCTTTCATAAAGTGGAATCATATTATCAATCTCTGTAACCGTGTTTAATTCATCTTTAGCAGCAGTTCCGTCTTTAAATATTACATCTAATCTATCGAGTAGTGTTTGATATTCTACATCAGTCCACTTGCTTATATCATCAATACCCCTTATATTTTCATTCGTTAAAAAATCATCATATTCAATACCTTTTATCTCATCATTTGCTCTTTTTGTAAAATAAAATCTTTGATCTCCAACTTCCATAAACTTTACAGTAAGCTCACCAACTCTTTGTTGCTCCTCTTTGATATCTTTTATATCTCCTGATAAATTTTTTTTTATAATATTTGTTATTCCTTGCGTTGTTAACTCTGCTAATCTTCGCTCAAGTTTCAGCGGATTGTTTATCAATCGATCTGTTTCAGCTTGTCTAGCCGCAGGATCAGATATATTTGCTGTAAATGCCTCAATTAGTTTTCTTTTTTCTTCATCAGATCTAGTAACAAGTTTTGCAGCAGCTGCTTCCTGTTGTTCTTTAACAATTCCAACCAAGCCTTTTTCCTGCAGTTGTTTAAGTTCTTCTTCTGACAGTGGTTTAGTTTCAGGTTGTTTACCTAATATTGCTTCAGTAACCGGCTTGAAAATTGTAGCTGTTGCTTCTGTAGCGGTTACTTGCCCACGCCGTGCTTGTTGTACTTTTTGCTTAAGCGATGTCTGAGATTGAGCAAGTTTTTTTTAGATCTTCTATGTGTTGTCTGTATCTTGCTCGTTTGTCCATTATTATTATTATAAATTTTATAAAATTGAAACCCTTACTGTAAGTAAGTGTCAATACAACAGCGAAACATTTTAGTTGGATCATTTGTAAGTTTATCAAATAAGAAAAAGTTGTATTTATCTTTTGTAGCATTATGGTAAAGTTCAATGAATTTATCTTTTGTCACGTCACCGCATTGTTCGCTTGCAATATTTCTAACGTCAACATTGTCCAGTCCTGGAAATAACATAAAACAACCCGTATTTCGCCGAATAAATCTGTCAACATTATAAAATCCTTGAGCGAGATAAACAAAATTACATTGTTTGTTACGTGACAGTGAGAAAAGCGATCTTATTTTTTTCATCTCCATGTTATTTAGTGGAATATCGTCAAAAACTACTATTTTATGTTCATCTGCATCAAATTGATTAACTGGAATAAGATCTTCTGGCTTCCTAATTATAAAAAATTCTTCACCAGCCTTAAGTTCATCACGAAGTTTGTCATTATAATCGCTTAATAACTCATACTTATCTTACTGTGGATTGATTGTGTAAATATAGACTCTATCGTAGTTAAAATTATCACCAAGAAGCAAGTTCATAAGCAAATTTGTTTTTCCTGATCCAGTTCGCCCAACAATAAGACAATGACAATCAGGAAGTTCTTTGTTATGTTTGTGTTTCACCAGCTTCTCTGTATCAAAGTTTAATATCGACGATTTTGCCATTTTGTATAATATTAAACTAGTGTTGATAATTTTATCTAAGACAGTAAATAATGAGTTACTATACAAAATTTGGAACACTATCAGGAGATTTATCCACAAAAGGTTACCAATGTGACTTATCCAAATATGCAACTCTTGATCAGCTCAATAATGAAATCAATAATTTACTAAATCTTACCAGTGTAGAACCAGATGAAGTCGTCATTTTCCAGGACAAAGAAGGACGATTAAAAACGAGTGATGTAAAACTGCCAGATGTACTTGTACGAATTCCTAATGCGGTTGCTGATAATATCATGACTTTTAACAATCAAGGTAAGATACAAGATTCTGGTAGGTCAGTAAATGATTTTGTTAAAAAAGCTGGTGATTTATTTAATGGGAATATTGTTATGAACCAGAGCAAGATTACAGATCTTGGATATCCAACTACAGATGGAGACGCTGTAACTAAGAAATATGTCGATGATCAGGACGTTCCAATCAGTAATGAAATAACAGCGCTCAAAAATAAATTTACCGGTCACGTAAAAACGTTTTTAAATTTTCGTAGAAACATAAACACGCTTAAAGATGATTTTTTTGGAAATCCATCAATTGTTAACATTACACTCGCTAATATTAACACAAAACTCAATGATATTAACACAAAACTCAATGATATTATTAGTGGAATTCCTAATATTGTTGAGAAAACGAGTATGGTTAAAATTCCTCACAAATGGATTAAAAATATTGTGTATACTGTTGATACTGGTTATACTGGGTGGACACCAAAAAATAATTCTATCAAATATATTGCAGAAGTTACCGGTGTGTATAGATTGTCAGTGGTTAGCAGTGCAAAGTTTAGAATATCTACCAAATATCTATTTCGTCATCCAAATGATGACTCATCTGGAGTATTATCTGTAATAATAAACAAAAATTCTGAAGAAGAATTTGTACTTGAACCAGTTGATAAAACTTTAAAATCAGCAATTTTTCTCTGGTGTTTGGAATTCATAGCTCAACAACCAGCTCTTATTATGGATTAGCCAAACATAGGACTATGTGAACTAATATTATAATGAAAAGAAGTATAGTTGATTTCAATTATATTTCAAAAGATATTCCAAAACAAGATGTAGACGCATTAATACAATACTATAAATATTATCATAAAAAAAACTTTGGTGCGTGAAAAAATGTTACAAATACTACAACAAGATCCTTCGAGTAATATCTTATCTACCCTTGTTAATGACCAGTTCTGGTATAATTTCAAGTGGGGTATCATTAAATCCTTTTTTGTTAATCATATCCGCTATTGGTGTTTCACTTACAGCGGCGTGTAAAAAAGTAGAACCAAGACTTTTGATAAAGAAGCACGGTTGTTTAACATCAATTAAAACTTACAAGAAACTACTTGATCAGATCCGGTCTTACCTACGAGGAGTTAAATATAATATGGATGATTTATTACGTGAATTTCGTATTATTGACAATATGTTAACAGATATTCTACCAATGAGGGTTAGCAAGTCTGAAAAAATATCACAAAAAATATGAGTACCATAAAATTTTATCTAAACTTAAGATATAATATAACTAAAATAATATCATTTTCATTCTAATGCTAGTTTAATTTCCGCCTTGTTAACTGAAACGTTCTAATGCACAGTTTAATTTTCATCCTGTTATCTGATACAAAAATTTGTGGTAAAACCCATTTGCTGTCTTTAGAATAATCGTATTCCACGCATGCGCTGTTCTAACAAATTCGTCACTTCTGTTGACAGAGCTTATCGCATTCCAACACCTGTTGTTTTGTCTGGTTACAAAATATCTGTCTACATAGTAGTAGTATAGGGAAATGAGGGTTTGGCGGGGGTGGGGAGGAGGTGTGGTAGGGTGGTGGTGGGAGTAGGTGTGGGAGGGGGTGGTGAGCCAAAACCCTCATTTCCCTATACTACTGTAACCAAGTCATTGATTTCTTTTCATTTTAAATTCTGTTGATAAACTGATTAAATTTTATATTTGTTCATTGAAAGAAGGCTCGTTTTGTTATTTCTTCAATATACTTGTTCAGTGATCTGCATTCTTCTTTCTATCTATCCACACTGGGTAAAGTACACCGCGGAGGTCATTCCCTAGCAACGAAGCGTAGTGAAAGTGGTTGGTGTGTTTTGCACGCCGCCAATTTGTCATATATATATATATATATATATATATATATATATATATATATATATATATATATATATATATATATATATATATATATATATATATATATATATGTGTGTGTGTGTGTGTGTTCCTTTGAAAAAAAACAGTATGTATATTTATAGCCTAAACTTGTGTGACAATCCTATTTAAAAACCCACTATTTATTTATAATCTTATCTTATAGGAAAGTCTTATGAACTAACCTAGTAAGTATTTATAGATACAACCTGTGAAAAAACCCAAGTCTATATTTATAATCTCAAACCTTCCAGCCTCAATGACATCCTGTACTGGACACTAGATGAATAATGGCAAGTGTTGCAAGTGGCTGACCTGATTACGGGCTACTGTAGAAAGGTAAATGACATGAATTCTATAGGGATAAAGGGAGTTTTATAAGAATAAACGAAGACCAACACATACACGCACGCACACACACATACACACACCAAAGTCATAATCCATAATTTCAGATACATTTGTAGCAACATTTGATTTTGCTTTCCGATTTTAACATTTATTGGACATTTGTGGCTGCATAACTTTAACGAGAACCATCTCAGCAATTTGCATTTTTTATACGTTGATATGTTCTTTTTTTCAGTTATTTTCTCAAGCTAATAGTTAGTTTATAAAACGATTTAAGAAAGTTATGACACGAGTTCGATAAGAAATTTATAACACGAGTTCGATACATCCTCTGATCTGTAATGCTCAATATTTTAGACCAGAATTTGTTTTTTTTTTAAATGGAACCCAATATAGTAATGTATTCAGAGGAACATAACAAAGCAATAATTACCTTTGCTATTATAAAGATAGATGAGAGTAATTAATGCAGATGGAGTATTTAGTTATATTTGGGTGTAAATATCGAACAATATTCAGAGTAATTAACATGCCCAATGATTTTTTTTTTCATTTTCTTTTTTTTGGGTGGGGGTGGAGGGTTTCCCATCTTTAAAGAATCAAAAACGTATTTCCTCGTATGCATATTTTTTCTTGCGTTATCCAGTCCAATATAGCCATGCACTCATTTTTTGCATTTATCGTTTTTTTTTTCCAAACTTGAAACATCAAGCATCAGATGGTGCATTCAATAACTTTCAGCATCATTTTTATTTGCTTATGCTGACACGTTGTAATAACTCTCAAATTTGCTGTGGTCTTTAAATAACATTTCTGATTGCCACCAACAAATTCATCTGGAACAACCTTCTTAAATATATTTTAATTCTGTTTGACTTTCTATGCTTCAAATATGTATGTTTGAAAGATCCAATTATTTCACAGATTCCGTCCTAATATTTTGGTTCACCTTTTAAATCAGTATTGATCCATGTGACCGGATGTGAAATTGCAGACAGTATGATTTCAGAAAGAAACTGTTTCTAAAAACATGCTCGTCAAGTCAATCATAAATGGATAGTCACAAATCTTCATATTTGTTGTCTTTGTATATCAGTCATTATTTCTATCTTAGCACCATTATATTCTCGTTTTTAACCAGAAGTATGATTATGTAATATACGTTTGCGAACACACATTCATTCACGCATATATATATATATATATATATATATATATATATATATATATATATATATATATATATATATATATATATATATATATATATATATATATATACACACACAACCAGATGAAATGAGACAGACAGATATATAGATAGACAGACAGATACTTGAGAGCTACAGATGTCATATGCATACATAGTGTGTTTAATATTGATATTTTTTCAAAACTGTACACTCTAAAAATTCCAATCGTTCAACGAAATAAAATTAAAATAATCATCAAAGAGACTCGCGCAAGTGCCTATCTGTCCAAGCGTGGGTGACATTTGAGCATTTTAAATAGAAAAAAAATCCTTCCTACATATAATTCAAGTTATTTCATGAAAAATATAATAAACATTAATAGAAATGCTATAGTCTAAATCGATAATAAAAGAACCTTAAGAAGTTATAATTTTTTTCTCCTTGTCGTTAAACCTCCAGTAACTCCAGTGATTAAAGCTGTAAAATATAAACATATTTTTATTATTCTTCAAGCGAGATAAAATGCAATAATATTTTTAGGCAGTGATACACTTTCGCACAATCAAATAATACAAATTAAAGCATGATACATGTATGTAGTAATGGAAAGATAGTGAAGTTTTGAAATAGGCAGAGAACATTTATATGAAAGCTGCGAACAGCGCAAGTTACTGAAAAAATAAAAGATGAAAAGACAATTGATAAAATATTAATAGAATTTCTTTTAAAGATAGTGAGATATCGATACTGCTTGCATAATGTGAGCGGTCTGTCACATTTTTTTTTTTATATACATCTGCCATCTTTAATGATTGAACTATTATTGAAGTGATTTGCACTGAGACGCCCTCTGGTGTTTTTAAAGGGAGATCATAACCGTGAAATGGTCTATACTATCCACAGTGTAGGGACAATGGATTTTTGCTAAGGAAAAACACACACACACACACACACACACACACACACACACACACGCACACACACACAAATATAAAACACACAAACAAGCTTACGCGCCAGAAGGTGATAAAATAGCCCATTATATCCACACTAAAGGGAAGAAATAAAATTCCAATTAATACTAACCACACTGATGAGAAGAGAAAACTGATTATATACTATCCACACCAATATATACTATCCACACAGACGGGAAGAATCTAACCCATTATATACTATCCACATAGTGTAGTGACAAGGTATTTTTCTGAAGGAAAAAAACCCCAAACAAACACACACGTATGAGCGCACACAAAAAAACACACTCGTTCTGTTAAAAAGCCTTGGTCTTTCATCTGCAAACTTCTCTACCTCTGTTTGAAGAAAAGTTTCTTTGTGAAATTTTAGCCGTTCCAGATGCCTATGAAATTGTGTGTATGGTTTGTAACTTACTCTCTCACTGGAAAGATAGATGTACGTGACTGAAAAAGTTGGGGTTTCGAGGCTTGGACAGAAGAAGTGGCTTCCATTGCCCAAGATTTGTGTAATGCATTCAAAGGAAAAAGTGAACTTAAAGTAACCAGTGAAAAAAGTAACTTTGAAGCCTGTGCTGATTGCAGTGCCAGAAGAAGCTGACACCGAAGAAAACCACTCCCTTCAGGAAAGTACCGTCATCGACATGGATATCCCTGAAAGACCATTCCGGGAGGACACGTGTGACTGTGTCAAGTATAGAGATTTTAAGAACATTACAAGGTATTTCTAGGACACCACACCTTCGTCACCAAAAATGTTGTACAATGACTTGCTTATATTTCACTTTGATCGATTTGATGTGTCCTTTATCCATGTACTTAAAATTTAGATTGTTTTTTTTTTTGTCTTTCGTTTTTAATTTTAAACATGTGTTGAAATAAACGTGTCCTCAAAAAAGCATAAAAACTCTTATTTTGTGTCTTCGTGTCAAAAGTGACGTTCCATAGACTATGGCTACCTCTGCTGTCTCTGCTCCCTCTTCCTCCACTTTCAAAGTCATCGATGAAACTTAGATCGTACTAGTTGGGAGGCCTTGTATCATTGCCATCCCTTTAACTTGTTAATTGCCGGACCCAGCAGTTCAGGCAACGAACGTTTGATAGAACATAAAATCATTTGATCAATCGTCCACCTCAACGTATCGTGTGGTTTTACAATGAGTGGTATTTGATGTACAGCCTCCTGCGAGAAAGTTCGATTCCATCGTGTTTGTGGAAGACGTTCCTGGCGAAAACGACCGGATAGTGTTTGATCCCAGTCAAACCCATCTAGTCATTTTCGACATGTTAGGAGAAGACGAAGAAGAAATTAAACTGTGGTTTACGCGCAAAGAGCATCATTGTAATGACAGTGTCATCTGTGTCACCCAAAATTTGTTTCAACAAAGTAAAGCCCATCGTACCATCAATCTCAATGCTTATTACGTGGTCTTGATTAAAAGCCCTAGAGATAAAACGTTAAGTGCAAGTCTTAGCCAAATGCTGAAGACGATGCCACTCAAACCCCACACGCCTATTTACTCGAGAATTTAAAACCCACACACCCCGATTATTTGCGATTTCGTACCCATCTGTTTCACAACCTGTGCAAAGACGGAGGACCTGTCATGTACACGTCCCCATAGACTTGACATAAAAAAAAAAACAGTCTACAAAACCTCAGGCACTTTTGGTCTGTCTCACATAGCCTCAACATGATGTACCTTCAGTCTCATTTTCCCCGTCAAATTTATTAGTGGCTTGTACGGCATCAGCGACATTAAAAAAAAAAATCACCACTGACAGAAATGTAAGATCCGGACAACATAGAGAACGCAGTTCAGCACTAAATTCAAGCAGACGATATGTTTCAGAAGTTAACAATCACTGTGAAACAATGTAACAAGCAATCAGCATCAAATTTAGCAGAATCAATATTTGTTTTTGCCGCCAAAATAAAAACGCATCACAATGTACATTAACGATATTTATTGCGGATTCGGGTGGTTCAGATCTTATCTTTCTTTCAATAGGGGAAATCAAAGAGTATCCAAATGTAAACGCACGTTCAAACCATCATTTATCCAGATGTCAAAATCGGCAATCAATTTCTGCATTTTCTCCAGTATGTTACAAAATGAACAAAGTGTGTGTGTCGAGTTGTTTTTAAAATTAAACTATTCTTGATTACGACTGGCTTAACTTGGAAATTAGTATACGCAGTTAGGATAAAGCAGCATGGCTGGAACTACCGAGGGGTGCTGACCGGTTTCTTCCCTGTGTTATATTGTTACAGGTTAGACTCAAAATTTTCTTAGCAACAAACCCCAGTGCATACCCATGTTGATTGCACTGTCATTCGGTCAACCTCGGTAATATTGTAACAGTGCATAACAGTTTCCGAACCATTGCTATCAGCAACAGCATAACACGGTATATGCCGCGAATTACAAAACTGATATTTTTTTTTCTTTTCTTCGGGAAATACAATCGCAATGTAACAATGTGTAAAATATCAAATTGGTAATTTCTATTAATGATAATTGTGAAGATTGACTTAATATTAACATGCAATACTAGCTCGTGCTTTTTTGAATAAACCCACAAAAATTGTGGGTTTTATAGTCCGAAAATACATCCCCATTGGTTTGTACCCCGCTACCGATTTCAATAACGAAAACATTTAATTTGATAAAAAATGCAAGAAACTTAGTCAATTCATTTATTGATTTATATTTTCTAACTTGAATGTGAGAAGAATTGCCATAACACCGTCATCGCCTGCGCGTTTCATGCTTAACGGAAATTTTCAATGTAATAGACTGACATGGTTGAGAACCATTTCCAGTTTCTGGACCAGTCCATTTTCTTTATCTAATTTGTTTGGTGAAGTTAAAGACATACACAGAAGTCTTTCTAAAAATATATAATTCCTGTTCTTAAATTATAGGCCCAACAATACTCTAATATGCTCAACAATGCAACAACAATGAACTAATAGTATAGTGCTAATGTGTACCTTGTGAAATTATTATAAATTGTATATATTAGGGTTTTTAAATTGGATGGTCACACAAGTTGAGGCTATATATATATATATATATATATATATATATATATATATATATATATATATATATATATATATATATATATATATATATATATATATATATATGCTGGGTTCTTCCACAGGTTTTATCTATAAATATATAATAGGGTTTTTAAATAGGATAGTCACAAGAGTTGAAGCTATAAATATATACTGGGTTTTCCGTAGGATTTTCCACAAGTTGTAGCTAAAAACAGAGTGTCGAGACAAAGAAGGAGAGGAAGAAGAAGAAGAAATGTCCTGGAGAAGATGAGGAGTTGGTGGAGGAGAAGTAATGACAGAAATTAGAAGAATCTTAAAGGTCCTTTTCAGTGCCACTCCATTGCCTCGAAAAGATTTACTCTCTTTGCCATGTATGTGTCTTTGTTTGCTTACACGCCCCTCCAAGTGTTATTATTCGTATAGTTTCACAGCTGAACTAACTTAACTTACCCACAACCTGCTACCCGCTTTTATCCCACTGTCGCTGTTAGCTGTTTTGGCCCGTGACGTCACCATACCTGTTGCATTCATCTTTTCGCTATACAAAACTCAACCTATTTTCAACCTATTTCTTGACGCTATAATGGCTCAGATTCAATTTTGACGCTATAGTGCCGCGATATCTTTTTGACAGAATTTCCTATTGACGCTATAAATTTTGACGCTATACAGCCCCACGAATTTTTTTTTGACTAGGTTTTCCATTGACACTATAGAGCTCCCATATACTACTTGGGAAACATGTATATAATTTTTTTTTAAAAAAAAAAAAATCTTATATTAAATGCAACGTGTTGTGACGATGCGAGTGTTGCTTTTACAAATTTCTGAAAGCCTTACGTTATTGACTATTTTGTTGAATCTAGCAACGATGGGAAAAAGTGATAATAATTTCTGCATACATGAACTTTTCCCGCTTGGTATTTAGTTTTTACCACAAAGCAAAATTTAACTGTTTACAATAATATTAATTTAAACAAAAACCGAGGTGGCAAGAAAATAGTTTTAAAAAACATGAAAAAACATATAATAGTCTTTTTCACTTGCTTTTTCCGTAGTCTGCTCACACGTGTTGGACGTTTAGGTGACAGGCAGGTTGTTATTAAGTGCCCTATGTTGTTCATATTATAACTTGTTTTGTTAGTGAAAATGTCTAAAGGGTTAGAAAGAAAAGTATGTACAATATAATTAAAAATATATACTTTTAAAAATATTGCATATATCCTAATTCTCGGAGTATGTCGAAATCGACCAGGTGTTACACCTGCATTGCGTTTTGCGTGCATGTGGAAGTGCACAATCACCACGGAATGTTTGATTTTCCAAGAGGTGAAGTACTGGATGTACTCTTTGTTTGGTATCGAGGCGTAATAAACTTCCACAAGGTTGCTGATGAATGCTCGAAAGAGAAAGTTGTTGAGCACTTTATATAGCAGAACAAATCAGTTGTCTATATCTTATCAGGAAATCCCCCTCCCACAAAAACACGTACTCATCCCTATGCAACCAAAATGTCTTTAAATGTTCTTTGTGACCTTGTGATAACGTAATGAAATACCTTCTTTATAGCCATAGTACTTATCAACAGGCCATATATTTATATATATATATATATCGGCACATGTTTGATTCTGGCTGACAATCAGCCATAAGACACAACATATAATTAATTGGCATGTTAGCGCTAGTTTTATACAACAGTAGCCTATGATTTTGGATGATTTTTCACTATAATTGTTGAATATAACAAATCGAACAAGCTGGGCAAGGTCAACTTTAAGGACAAAATAGAAACACGTGTAGAGCTATCGTGTAATGGTGATGAAATAAGGACATTGATGGAAGAAAACACTGGACCTTGGTATTTTTTGTCAATACATAAGGACAGCAGTTAGAAAGGCGACTGAGAAAGATTCAAGCGGCGTTTGTGTATCCAGTTTACGTCATTTATTCGAATCAGCGCGCTGTGTATAGTTCGTTCATTCAAAACAAAGAGACGAGAATTTTGCCAACCAAACATCCTACCTTCATTTCGCGCATAGTATGTTTGGGATTGTGACGGGTATATGACTCCAGGTGCTGCCTATGAGACTTGATTCCAGTCTTTTATTGTACTTTGATATGAAAAGCGCGACAGATGCTATGCTGTCAGCAGAGTGTGTCAGAACATTTTTGAGAAGTAATTTAGGTAGTAAAGAGAAGCGCACTCAGCAATGTGGAGTCTGCCTGGATACATTACCCAGCTTGTCAGCCTTGCAGCAGGTTAGTTACATAAAACCATAACATTGCTTATGTTACAGATACTTAAGATCATTGTAACTTTACTTTGTAGAAAGATGTCATTATTGGTTGCCATTTGTGATAGTTCTACATTGTAGGACATAGCACGTGTTTTTGTTTTGGTGCTCATGTCTTACTACCCTATAGTCCTGCAACGTAAGCCCCATCACCCAGATATTTTTTTTTTCTGGATGGGTTATGGGTCTTACTGCCTGACTAATGGCACTGTGATTAACAGTATAAATAAAATGATTGTTTCAGGAATATCACACACAATTGGCAACAAATAACGCTGCCATTTTACAAATTAAAGTTACAATGTTTTTGTCAGACTTTACTTATCCTGGTGTCTTCTCCAAAAAATTCAAATACTTATTAAAGAAATGGACGTGTTTTCAAGTTTCATTGGCCTACATTTAAGTTGGATAGAAAGCAATGAAAGAGGGGAAATGCCGAAATTGGGTTAGGTTGAAGTATTATCTTTAACGAAACATAAAGAATATATTATACCTTATGGAACTATATGCAACATTTCATTTTGTTCAAGAAATGTGTCTCCCATATGAACCTACTGGAACATACTTCAGCATTCCTCGACTACGGTCACATTGCAACAAATTGAAATGTTTGTCAACTGAACATTAAAATGCGTCCATTTACTAGTGTCATATTTGATTCTACCAGGATGAAGACAGCACAGTAAGTATATTAATTACACATAAATTAGTGAATGAGTTTCGATATAGGCTGCCAAGTGTGTGAGATATTCCTGAACTATGACTACTCAGACATCGGAACTATGTAAGGCCATTATTAGGGTAGTAAGAGATAGCACCAAACCAAAAACATTTTTGCTGTCTTACATTGTAGGACTAACTACCCTAATAACAGCCTTACCTAGCCAGTTATGATTTCATTGACATTGGAACATGTAGTCAAATTTTCAGGAATATCTCACAAGAAAATATTTGGGTAGAAGAAAAACAAAGGGATATAGCAAAGTTAAATTCAAGTGACAATTATTTTTTTGTTATGCTTCGTTTAAATCCATCCTGACAAAAAAATTTACTCACCTACCTAACCATACTTTTGTTTTCAAATATAACCAGAACTATACATTCATATATTTGTTTAATTTGGTCCATCCTTTTAAGGGTTTTGATATTATATTGACATTCATTATGAAAATTAAAGCCCATATAGTTAGGGCAATCACTATTCCCTGGCCAGTCTTAAGAATTCTTCACTGTAGAAGTTTAATGATGGCTGCATCTTGCCAGTCACACTTCTTGGCCTTTCACCATTGTCTTTGACAATCTAGATCGAAAGCATTTTCTCATTGAGCACAATACTTACGGCGGAAAGAGTGACCCAGCTATAAGCGAGCCAACCTTCTGCCTGATTTTAACATAATAGTAAATAACACGCTTAGGCCACTATCTTGAATCTATTGAATCCCTCAAAAATTTTAAATTCAGCATGGCATTAGTGATGGGTATTCTATACTGCTAATAAAATCAACTCTTTTTTTTAATGTCTGTAGCAGCTGCATATGTATTCCTTTTTTGATTGATAAAGCAACTTCTACACAAACACTGCTATCTGCCATGGCAGATATATACACTTGCCTACTGTGTGCTTTAGACCTAGTAAATGGTCAATAATGTGCAGTAACTCAGTCAAAATAGAGTTTACAAATGATGTTTCTTGCTGTGAAATATGTCCCATTAAATATGGCTACAAAGTAAGGTGATTTCTGGAATTTTATAACTTATAGTTACTACATGTACATGATGTTGCTGACGTGGAAACAATGGCTTTTGCTAGAGATTCGGAATCATTTCAGGTTTTTTTTTTCAGAGAACAAGATTGTTGATATATTGATTTAGAAAGTGTTGGCAGTTACACTGAATTAAGCCAAATGTTTCAGGTTGGCCTCCAATTCCAGAGTCTCACTGCACTGTCCCACATCTCCCCATAACAAAATAATTAAAGACAAATCACACAAAAAAAATCACAATAAAAATATGTTTGAAAAGAAACGTGTGCCCTGCCTAATTTGAAAACAAGTGCAATTAGAAAAACACTTTTTTTTCTTGACCTTGTTTGACTAGTCTGTTAGATATAAAAATAGAATCAGATGATGAGAACAGTACAGTGGATAATAAGTGCCAAGTCAGAGTTTACTGAAAGTGTTGGTCCAACTTTTGTTTTGAATGAGAGGGAAAAATAGTGATTGATTTTGTATTTTAATATTTGTCCCAGGTATTAAATGAAAGAATTTGGCTAAAACTATTTCATCAGAGCAAAACGTATGAAAGAGAAGCTCTACAATGTTTGAAATAAAAGGCAACACGAGGTATCTATAATGTGGAAACATTGTGATGTTTGTGTTAAATATAACTTGTTTTATAACTATCACTACTGGTTACAGCAACTTGAAAATTATTGAATCATGTGAAGTTGTTAAAATACAGGAATCACACAGAAAAAGGTAGTTATAGCTTTTTCATATGCATTGTTTTAGAAAAAGAACTAAAAGCAAATTAGCATGTATCCCCAAATGGTTCAGATAATTGACCTATTGCCACTTGTCAATCACACTGGATCAATTAACCAATCAGCGAACTTTAAATTATACACACATCCATGCATTGCTCAAGTTCGCCATTTTCCTCTGACAAGCTGCTTGTAGCAACAATGAATTGATTATGAATAGTATTTACAAAATTTACAATGAATTTATTGATTTTTCCATCAATAACATTGAAAAGAAGTCTTTTAATTCTGACAGTCAATATCCAGACATTCTAAATGGGGGAATTTGTATCCTTTTCCCAAAACAGGAGAAACTTAGATAACGATTTGTTGCCTGTATGATCAGCTGAATAAAGACACAATTGATGGCAAATGTTTGATGGCAATTGCTACAACATTAACTTTTAAACAATATGTTTTTTTAATATGTGAAAATGTTAACTTTGTTTAACACTTATGACTGAAATTTATTTCAAAAAACCTATTTCTTTTAACATAACTTAATATAAGTTTTTATATTTTATTGGTAAAATGTCATATTAAATGAATTAAGTTTTAAGATCATGAGGGGGAATGATGGGGGAGGGAAAGTCCTATTAGATGGAAGGGAAAAGTCCAGGGGGTATATGTCCGGGGGATGGGGGTGGAGTCTGAGGGGGTATGTCTGGGTGAAAGATGGTCTAGACTCTGCTTAGGTTAATTATGTATGAACTTGAACTACATATAAATATCGTCTACTGCAGTATAATAATGCAACTTTGTAATTTTATATTTTTAAGAATAATACAAATCACATGAAATTAAAGGGAAACATTTCTTTGCCAAATACAGCATGTTTGTCCGAGGTTAAGTCACGTGATTTGGTAGGCAGAGCGATCTATCGTCTCGTGTAAGGTCAGTTAGTTATAAAAGGCTGCAGCATCAGGCTATGACTGTCAGCCTCACACATCTGCAGCAGTATTAACCCTAGCAGCTAGGCAGAGCAGACCCACTACATCAGCAGTAGTAGATATTAGAGTTCAAATGTATTGGGTTTGGGTGTAAAACTTGATTTAATTATTTAAAGGTTTGTGTTAGGATGGGAAGACCTGGTTTCAGGATAATGCAACTGAGTGGGACATCATGATTCATGTCTGCAGCATAATTCCTCAGTGCTAGACATCACAAATGACTGCCACACTTGTTAAAGCTATGTTAAAAATCAAAAACACACACACACACACACATTATTTAATTATGTAATACTTATCTGTCAGTAATGCAAGATCCCCTCTTTGTTGTTCTACGTTTGTCATGGTCCAAGTCAAAGAGGTATATTCTGCATGGGCCTATGATGTAGGAATTAGACTAGGTCAGTTTTTCTGTTCTAGGTGTTCTTTTGTTGTTGTTGTAGGGTTTCATGCCATTTTTCAGCACAAGATGGGCTATACATGGCAGCCAATATAAATGGTGGAGGAATTCGGGGGGGGGGGGTGACCCGAAAAGAACCACCGACCCACAAGAAGCTACTGGCAAGCTTTCTCATGTACCCACATTTGCCAAGCCTGAGACTCAAACCCACGAAGACATAGGTAAGATGCATTAACCCAGAGCAGTGATCGTTTTAGACCACTCACACAGGGTTTTCTAGAACTTTTCATCTAATTAGATGTCAAAGCAGGGCATATATATTTTTGTGTATGATATGAAGTGAAAAAGTAATAGCTATTAGCTGTCATTCAGTATATAGTTTCATTTGCATGATTAAATTTGTCGAAATATATATGCAGTATGATGTCGGGACTGGGGATCATATGACTCCCCTTGACCTATGCTGCGGGTGCCAATGCTTATGCATCAATCATATTTTCTCACTAACAATTAATCATTACCTTTCTATAAAAACAAAGTTGGAATTTGGTATTTTTGATCTTTTTTTACGAGCGTATATCTTCTAAGGCTAATGTTATGTTCGATAATTTAATGATTTTTTCAAATAATACAAAGTGATATGTACAAAAAAATGATACATTTAAATAATTTTTATTTTTATAACTGGACTGTACAAAAAATTAAAGATTACCAAAAAATACATAAAATATAGCAGAATATTATTTGCCAGCACAAAGAAAGTCTTGCAGTTCCGACATCACATACTTCAATCTTGGGGTGTTAAGTCTTTCTACATTTCTAACCTAGCTTGATCCTTGTTGTACCATGATCTAATAAAAGTTTTTGTCTCCACTGCATAAGCAAATTCTTAGGGAGATAATGTCATTAAATGTCATACACTGTTCCATAGGAGAGTTTACTTTACAATTTTGGTTTGTCCATTATATAAACAAGTCTCAAAATTACTCCTGTCATTTCAGTTATTGTGACTGCATGTGCATTGCTTGGACCTGGAACTAATATACTTCTTGACCCATTACTGAATCTAGTGGAGTGGCCTCCTCCTGATGCTGATCAGCTCAATCCTGATCCACCAGCTTTCAGTGATCCAGCATGGCTTCTACAGAACCCTATCATCCATAAAATGTGCCATTATCCACAGAATCTGCAGGGGCTGGAGGGTAAGAATTTGGTCACATATTCATCTCTACCAGCAATGAAGGAAGGTCATTTTGTGATCTATATTCCCCATTTTGCTGGTATTTATTATCTCTAGGTCTTGACATTAGTGTTGATGGATGGTAGGTCAGGGTCCTGTCACCCTCTTAGGATACCAGGTCTGGCATACATATAAGGAGGTATGTGTTGTTAAACTGTTGTGAGGAACATCAAATTAAATACATATGCTTAGTTACATGTGTGAGCTTTAAAAAATAATAAAGTACATGTAGTTATTTTAAGTAATGCAGTTTCCTTTCTTTAAATTGTCTCAGGTCTCAAGATTAATATAACTGCAGTAAAATCTGCCTTTCATTTTGTTTTACCACAGTATAGGACACTGCTTCTGTTGGTAAGTAATGAAATTTAATGAAGATTGAACACATTTTTCCTGCATCCCAACCATATTTGACCTGTGGCCAATTTGTTTTCCAATGTTCTTTAAATGTCCAAACTCAGCATTCATCATACTTTGTATTCTTGTTTGGCTTTTTTTTTATGGGGCCCATTTTATAAATTTTGGGGTTCCTGCAGCGTTTCCTTTTGCTGATTGATGAGAAACCAAAGTTAAAATAAATTTGTGAGTCTTACTGATTATCTGTTATAGTCATTGGCACAGAACCAAGTGTTAAAGGTCAGTGTTGTGTTTTAGAATTTATGTCAATGGATAATTCAACCCTAATGTATAGGACCAGTCAAGCAATATGCTTGAATGTTTTTTTAATTAATAATTTGAATACATATTTTTAGCGGGCCATTACATCAGAAATATCAAGTCTTGTTGAATGAGTCTTTAAGCAGATGACTTAGGAATTATCTCATTTCAAGTAATAAGGTTATCTTTACATGTTCCAGTCTGACTATCACGCACACAACAAAAGTGATACTAGACTTTGAGTAGCATTTCTTGTATATAATTTTGCATATACATTTGTTGATATTTCACACTTTGCTTAAGAAACAATTCTGAGACTGAAGAGAAATATTTTAAATTTCCATCTTTCGGAAATTTAGGACGTCCAGCAGACTTCAAACAAGTTTATCTTTTGGGTTTTTCTGATTAAACTCAGATCTCCACTGTTATGCGTGTAGATCTGACAGCAACCAATTAGGAGTCATGTTCTGGTAACTTGCACTATTACCAGAGTTCCTAATTTTATCAGCAAGTCAGATGAAGTTTTGTATTTTCGCATTTGGAGACTGACCTTTGTGGATGAAGAGAATGAATGTGTACCAAACAATTTCAATCACTTTCAGATTTCAGAAAGCTGCATTTCCATTGGCTGATTCAAAGGTCACCAAAATATGACCGTTTTTAAGATATCATCATCAGATCTTCATTTAGGATAGCGGAGATCTGATTTTTATCAGATTGTGTCATGGAAAACTCTAGGTCCTGTACCTCAGACCAACACTATGAACATGCATCAGTTAATGTTGAAAAATCTTTATTGAAGTGTAAAACATCATTTATTTACAAAATATCATTGTTTTGTCAGTACCCATGTTAGTAATAACCTCGTCATTGCCATTATTTCCACACAATGTACCGCTAAGTTGCACATGAATGAAACAAACTTTTTGCCATAGTGGGTCAAGCATAAAAAACAAAAATATTTCCAGCCAGACAGCCCTGTTTTTCGATCCCAACTATCCCAACCTTCCCAGTAAAAAAATAAAATTTTATTTCCCGAAATTGATTTGTGTATCTAGTTGAGCAATCAAGCTAGTTTTGTCTAGTACTTGAAGCACTTAGTACATTATACATCAAAAAAAAAAAATGCAAATCATGATTATTTCAATAACTGGAATATTTAGTGTTCAAGTATAATTTAATTTTGAAGACAAAATGTCAAAATGCATCTGGGGATGAGGAAACAATGAGCCATCAGTGAAGCAAGTAAAGCCCAGAAAAACTAAATGTCAAAACTCCGGGTTGACAGTTTGGCCAGGTGAAGCACTTCGGCAAGAGAGAGTATTTAATCTTTTGCAGACACCACATCAACATCAATCCTTCAGGAGCATGTGACATCAATTAACACAGCAGCAACACCAGTATGTGACATTATGATAAACAAATGTCTTGCTAGGTGAAATTCACATTATAATCCTTTAATTTCGTCTCAACGCTATAATCACAACATACATATTCTCTTCTATGAAAACATGAAAAGAATCAGTCGACTGTCACATTGAAGAAACCCATGAGTACTTCCGTGAGAACAAAATTGAATGCTGGCTTTGTTTCAACAGCTTAGGGAAGTGTTTGTTGCAATAAAAGAATCAATTAAAAAAGACTTGTTGTTTTATCACTTTGAATATGTCTTTTGTATCAAATAAAACAAGGTAAGTACAATAAAATAAAGTTCAAAGGCATGCCAATAGGAGCAAATGTTCTTGTATTCATTACTGTTATCAAATTTCATTTTACTTGACAAATCTAAAATATTTTCACATTTTATATTTTCACATTTTATGTATTAACATCATTAAAGTATATATCAGTAATGTATTCTAATCATTTGTAAATGTGATCATGGAGAGCAAAGGAATTAAGCTAAAGGCGTACATAGTGACTGAAAAGCTAATCATCATAGATGGTGTTCATAATGACAAAGCGAGATAAAAAATTTGCAATGAGCTAAAAATTGCTGAGTCGACGTTTAGAGAATGGCTTAAGGATGATCCGAAACTTCGAAATTACTCACATGATGTTGATTCAGATGAAGGGATGAAATGAAAACGAGCACGGACTGCAAGCGATAACGAATTAGATGATGCTGTGTACGCATGGTTCACACAACGTGTCACAAACTGCAAGTATTATCGTGTTTTAATTTAGGTCGTTCTAAATTTTAGACCCATTAATTTCATGTTGGTAATGGTTAACTCTTGTGAATTTATTTTTTTCTTCCATTTTACGTCTACCGCAATAAATATCTACACATTCAATCGACATTGTTTTTTCGAAATGTGTCGATCTTTCGTATTTAAAAAAACGTCTACTTTGGATCAAACAATAAAACTAGAATGTATACCATTCACAGCAAAAATTAGTGACGTAGTACACAACATGAAGTCGTACATGTGCTAAGCGAATGGAAACCACGTGGAATAATGTTTTGATGATCAATATACTGCAAGTTATCCTGAAATTATTGTTACTCTGTGATGAAAAAAATTAAACAAAGTATACCAATATGAAGAGATATTTATTCACTGTTAATCTTAGCACGATTATTGAGTATTCAACAATGTAACATGCCAAGCCACCCCCACCCATGTTTGCCTATACGTCGATTCCTTTGTTAGTTTTGTTGTTTGTTATAGGTGCCTCGATAACTCGTGCCCTCAATTATATAGCGGTTGATGTTTTTGGACCCTGATGTCCGCGAGTTATCGAGGGAGTGGTGTAAAGAGATTGTGTTAACACCCCTGCTGGACAAAGGACATTTATTACTGCTGTATAAACTGTAAGGACCCAATAAAATGATTGTCAGCAAGAACAACTTGGTTGTGATCAGGATTTACTCAGAGAATCCAGCTGGGAAGTTGGAACTACCGCTGTTACGGCTCTGTGGTCTAAGTGATAGACAGGAGCAAAAAGCAGCAGTTTGTTTTGATTTACATGAGTTGGAGTTTGATAAAAGCACCTTTATCTTTCTTTAACCTGACCATGATGTCCTTTTTGGTCTTGTTGTTGTTGCTAATTAGGCTACCAGCATGCTGAACTGCCTCTGCAAGGAGTTAGCTATGTAATATGCTATTTACATAATGACCCTTATAATCTACAATCATGGGGAAAAATTCAAACATGCTATACAGATATACATAACACTTCATAAAATGGACAGATTTATACAATACAACTTTCTTTTACATCATAAAACAGGATGTCTTATGAATGATTCAGCATAATTACAAAAAAAAGCAATATGTGTACATGAAAGTGCATCTGCAATCAGGTTAATCTTTTCCCTTGGTGTTTAATTTTACTTTTGCAACATCAAACTTCTCAGCAATATCTGTTTTCATGTACCTAATGAAAGTAAGGGGCATGTGACCACCAAACACAATAATCAGAGAAAGAGCTGAACACTTCAAAGTGTTGCAAAACACTGTCATCTCACCTCTGTCTGTGTGGGTTCGAGTCTAAGATTTCGGCGAATGTGAATATGTGAGAAAGCTTGCCAGTAGCATCTCATGGGTCGGTGGTTCTTTCCGTGGATTTCCCGGTTTCTTCCTCTTCCATTAATACTGACCGCCATGTACAGTATATCGTGTGCTGAAAAATGGTGTTAAGCCCCAGAACAACAACAATCAATTGTGGAATAATTTCTCTGGTGCTTGTTTAAGTTTTAAGAAAAAATAGCATGATGGATGATCAAATCATTTTTGTCTTCTTGAATTGATACTCCACCAGCCCCTACATTACTTGCATCAACAGACATTTTAATGATTGACTGAAATCTGGAGCTGAAAGAACTGGTGCACTGTCAGGTCTTTAATTTATCAAAAACTTCCAGATGAATTGTCAGACCAATGAAACTTGGATTTCAGACTTAACAAAATGTCAGGGGTTGAGCAGTTATGGAAAAATTTGAACAAACTTTTTATAAAATCAAGCTATACCCCCAAAAATTACATCAGCTGCTTTTTACTGAGAGGCAATGGGAAGTTAGAGACCTTAATTTTTGTTTAACTTGATTGTTTTCTACAGTATGTCATAAAAAGTAACACAAGCATTGTAAAGCTCACCTTTACCTACTGTACATTCTAAAATTTACATCACTGAGTTGATCAAAGAATTTTCAAATGATTTCCAAGTGATCTTTCTAGGTGTGATGATGTTATTGATGTATGCATCACAGTTATCTGGATCAGATATCATGTTCATTAAATGCTGGAAAGTTGATGGAGAAATTTTCTACTCAAATGGCATCACTTTATGTTGATGAAGAGCATATGGAAAGTATTATCTGGTGTTGGCACAAGGATACATGGTGAATTCCACTTTTACTTTGTTCAATAAAATCATTCTCCAGCAAATGTTGAATATCTTTCTTCATACATTTCCTTAAGAGGATTCATCCTGTAAGGATGCTGTTTCATGTATGTTGAATCTACGACTTCTTCAGCATAATTGGTAGATAGAAGGAAACAAGAACTCATATTCACATAACAGCAGTTTGAATGCACTCTTTTCTTTTGGCAATAAATGAAAGCATCTGGCCTATATTATTTCTGAATTCCAAAGATTGGTTAAACCAAAGCCTCTATAGTCCGATTGTATGCCATCATTAAAAGCCTTGCTGTGTAGGACAGGTACAGCTAAATTGATTGAATGATTAACAGGAATATCTTTATCAACATACTTATTTAACATATTTATATGCCAAAAGTTATTTATGTTTTTGCCTCCCAATATTATTAACAATATTATCTAAGTAAATTAATTTCTTTTTTATTTTACTTACCATGAAGAGAATTTGGAAGTTTGGGCCGGAGAGCCAGAATTCTATCACCAGGCTGAAAACTTCATTTCTTTTTTAGTTCTGTCATATCTTGTTTCATTTTTGACTGAGTAGAGTGAAGATTAGTTTGTGCTACTTCACAAGCTTTTTAACAGCTTATATTTGAAATCAGAGACATAGTAAAAAAGATTACTTTCTGAATTTTCAGTTAAATGATTTTTTTAATGACTTAAATCGTCAATGGACATTATGTCCAAAACCTAGATCAAAAAGACAAGCCTAATTTTGAACTGATTCCCTAACAGCAAGCAATAGCAAATAAACACCCTCATCCTAATCTTTTCCTGTATGTACAGTTTTTGCATAAATCCCCATTTGTACCCCTACCAATTTCAAAAATGAAAATTTTTAATGTTATAAGAAGTGCACAGAACTTGGTCAGTTCATTCACTGATTTATAATTTCTAACCTGTCGCCAGAGTGGCTCTTGCACCGCCAGAGTGGCCCTTGTACTGGTATCCTCTGCATGTTTCATGCTTAATGTGCTTTCCATACTAACACTGCACCATATTGCATACATTCTTTTTCCTCAGAGTGGTTTAGTTCATCCTATTTGATAACTGCCAGATAATTCAGCAAATTACCATAACAATGAGAGTTTAGAGTTATATTCTTTCACATACGTGAACTTAGAAATTATATCGCCTGTTAAATCCATGTAAAAGGCAAATTTTATTCCTTCGCTTGATTTGACCTTGTAAATATCAGAAACAGACAATAGTATTTTCCTTATATGTACATGTGTAGTTGTGAATACACACCTTCACTGACAATGGACTTGTCCAGGAACTGGAAATGACTGGTGAGCAGGGTTGTCTTTTACACTGAAAACTTTGTTTGGAATGATATTCACAGAACAAAATGCTGTTTGGGCTCATAATCAGGTTTTAAATTATAAATCCGTAAATAAACCAGGTTCTGTGCATCTTTTATCTCATTTGGTCTTTTCATTTTTTAAATTGGTAGGGGGATACAAAAAAATGGGGAGGTATATTCAGACTATAAGCATTATAACTGAATCATATTCTCTGAATATAAAGCAGTAAAATACATTCTTTTGAAAACAAATGGTTCATAAAGGCTGAAAGCGAGCAGGTGCCCTGAACACACACACACTCTATCTCTCTCTCTCTCTCTATGGAAAGCTCAAACACTACATTGTATTTAAGGAGTTTCTTTTTTATATTAACAAAATGTATTATATATCCTGTTGCAGTCCTGATACATGTGGATTTCAAAACTATTAATGTTATTAATCTTTGTCACTTCAAAACCAGTTAAATGAATTACATCCTCTCAGAGGTCTCACTAGCATTTTAAAACTTGGGAGTCCAGGACTCCTAATTTGGTAAAAATAGGAGTCCCACCAGCAAAAGTTGCAGTCCCCACTAAGCCAGAAGTCACATACTTTCTTACATTTGGCTACTGTCACATCCGAACTGTCAGTTCTAACAACTTTGCACAGTTCTGAATCTCATTCAAATCTTCATCATTTTTCTGTTTAACCGCAAAATATTTGTCTACATTTGCAAATGGCATTTTGTCCAAGTCTCTTGATTTCAAGTTCGCAGAAATATTTATACGGCAACAACCAGAAATGAAATAAAAAAAACTGATTGCGCTGGGCTTTGCCAATGTCGCAAATTGCAATTTTGTTTTACATATTGGCAACAAAATACACCATCTATTTTTGGCTGATAAAAATGGTGTATCCGATTATGCTGATATATGGCCTGGATACTGTATGCTGTAATATAATCAAATTAGCCATTCAACTGACCAGATACAATCAACCACCTCTGAGTGTAGGAACCCACCTCTGAGTGCAGGAACCTAAATGATTACAGTTGACCACATGACAGCAATTTAAAAAAGAAAAGAAAATAGTTTTGCTGCACCTTCAATGAAAACTGATTACCATTGAAACACCTATATATACTAAGGAAATTTTTTAAAAAATTGTCTCAATGTTCTATAATTATTTGATGTTGCCACAGCAATAATAAAAAGGTATTTGCTTGGTTCTTCAAGGGGTGTTTAGAGGTGCCTTCCATAACACATGCACCTTCATTAAAGCAAGCTGGCAACCTTTGATCAAAGAATTCAGGAACAAACTAAAATAAAATCATTGATTCGGTTTTTATAGTGATTAGAACATATTTATTTTGCTGCAAAACTGTTCTCTTTGCAACAAAAATGTGCATATGGAGGACTACTGTGTGGGTGATTTACTGTGTCCCAAATCCAAAATTTGGGTTCAAATACATGTAATTAAGCATTTCCAAGATCTCTGATCCTCTGTAATTTTTCATATCTTAACACTTTCATGGTGGGGGCTTACTGCTTTTGTGAAGTGCCTGCAGTTTACATTTGCCCACAGCACATTTAACTGAGTGTAAAACACTTGAGTCAAGCAATATTTTCTTTAGATAATTGAAGACTGTAAATGATCAAAAGTTGTGCAACATCACTAACATTTTATTAGGCAGTAAAGTTGTAGAAAAATCTATGGTAGATGTAAATATAAAATTTGCCATGTCAGCATAAATAGTGCATGCACTGTTTTGTGTAAATAGGTTTGACTTTTATTGTACTTCATTCTCTCAGAACTGACCAGAAATTGTATCTAAATGCATCTGATTGTTTCAGTGGTGAGATTATTTTTATTTAGTAAAAATACTGCATCTTTTGCCGACATTAAGGCAAATCTGGAGCATCATAAAAAGAATCATAAAAAGATCTGTACAGACAAAAGGTGCTTGCAATACTGTTAATTTGTGGCATACATAGGTGATCAAATTGATAGTCATTGATTTAATTACAATTAAAATAAACAAGTCATTGATTTAATTACAATTAAAATAAACAAAATGAAAGTGTGAAAGGTAATATTTATTTTCTGTACCATTCACAGCTCAAGATTGTAACACTTAATAAGAGCACAAGATACTGGTGAACAAAGCCTACCAATGCATATCACTTTTGTACAGAATCACATTTGCCAACTTGAAACAGCTAAAATTAATATGTATGCAGTATTTTATATAATGCTTCATATTTATGAATCATCAATATTGGAGCTCATTGAGTTGATCCACTAACAATTCTGACATTTTCCTAATGGATTTGAATCAAGAAACAGGTTTTCCAAACACTTTGACAGTGGATTTTCAAATTCATTTTTTCTGATATATATATGGGCAGCATTTGAAAATCTGTTTAGGAGAAAAGATTTGTGTAAGGAGTGAGGCATGCTAAGACATGTCTAGTCCTGAGTTTGCTCTGCCTCATGGGTCAGAAATTGCTTTCCTCTCAAGAAAATGTATCAGACCTGTTACCTTTAAATTTGTCATTTTTTTCCATCAGAGATCAGTACAGACAGTTTTTTAATTGAATAATATAGATCTGTTTTAAACCAATATAGCATATGGGATGACCTGTTGTTTGTCATCTTGGTGTGGATTATCCACCTATCTATTAGCATAATTATGTTATTTCACTTCCTTGTAAAGACTTGAAGGCTTGACATGAAAAATGGCATACACATTCATCCCTAAAAGTCTGGTTGGCTAAATGAAAATGGTTCTGCTAAGATAACCAGCATGAATATGGGCACCACCACCTTTAGCCATTTTGAAAATCTTTTTATCTCTACCCCTTCTAAATATATGGTCATATCACAGAAAGTGTTTTTATAATGTACATTTAGTCTGGTCATAAATGAAAATCTTGCTGAGCAGACATACAATATTTCCTCAATCAGTCTGTGGCAGCAGTCTTAAAAATCATTATCACTACTACTCATGAACAGAAAACCATCAAGATGGTATTCTCACCAACAATTCTTCTCACGAAATCAAGTTGGTTCTAAATGAAAATGATGCCAAGCTGATATCACGTCCACCTTGAAAATTATTAACACTACTGCTGAATAGGTAAATATTCAAATCATCTTGGGTTTCTCACTAAAAGTCTTCCTATGTTATCATAAAAATAACTAGCACCAGTCTAGTATGGCTGGCACAAGAGCCACATTACGAATCTTTTTGCTGCATCTAAAGTACTAACCTTTTCACTCAAGTTGCTGTTGTCCTTGTATCATGCTTCACTAGCTTTGGTTACCTTTTGTCTTTCAGGTTTATTTATTTTATGTTGATGCTAGAATCATTATACAGTCAAATCCTGTTATTTTGATTATGTCAGGGGTGTAAAACAAAATCGTAAACATAAACGGGTCTGGTGGGTCTGGGTCCGAGATATTGAGATATTCGAGATATTCGGGTTCATAAAAATCTGTAATATAATGTTTAAGCTGTCCTTGACCATTACTCCTGTTTCTTGCTCTTGTGTTTAACTGGAATCTCCTCATACTGCATGTTACAATAAAATACACAAAATGATTAATTGATAATAAAATGAAAGAAACTAACCTGGTGTTATTATTTATTCCTTTTTTATCATCATGTGCAATTTATTAAAAAGAATAAATGAACTCCCATATCACATGTAGCATATACATTCATACTGTAGCGTGCATCACTTATGCCATATAATACACTATGCATTGAAAAAAAATTATGTTTAGCTGTACTTGGAGGTTTGAATATGTAATCATGACTGAGAAGAAAAATGGATCCAGAAAATCGCAAAGGAGGGAGAGATCTCAGGCACCCGCCATTACCGCATAACAAGGTGTTAGGTGCAAAATAACCAAGACTGTATTATATCCAGGTTAATCTATGACAGTATCTTGCAAATAATGATCAATACATGGTTTTGAAAATAAATGTATATTCACTGTGAGTGCAAATGACAATTCTTTCCCTAGCATGGGTTACAGAGAGAATTTTTAAAGCAAGTTGATGTTGAGTTTACCACTTAACCTGCAGCCATCAGTGGGAGTTTGTAACAATTATGATTACAGATGACAAACAATTACATTTCCCAGGTGGTAAATAAACATAATCAGGTAGCTAGCAGTAAACTTGTTCTTTGAACTTACCAGCATGATATCAAAAGCAAAGGATATTTTTTGCAAAGCAAACCAACCCTGAAAACTGACTTTTGATTCTTTTAAGTGTGCAGATTTTTTTTTTTTTTCCAGCCAACTGTGGTTTCCTTTTACATGTATTCACAGGCATTTCGAAAATAAAAAAAAAAACAATGGAAGCCAATTTTTCTGCCAGATTGAAAGAAGAGATATTACAAATAAGAAATCAAAACAAAATTAAGAAGAGCTCAAGCCTGAAAACTAAATAATGGGGCCCTAACTGCCATTACATAGAAGGCAAGTGCCTGAGATTGTCCATTCCCGTGCATATATATATATATATATATATATATATATATATATATATATATATATATAGGTTGATATTCTGCTTAATAATTTCTTCTGTTTATTTTCTGTTGACAAGTACATGTATATGCTGTTTCATGAAATGGCTGAATGCATTTTAAAAAAATGAAACTTTGTGGCAAGTGTAACATATGTATGAAAACAGGTGCGTATGAATAGTTTGTTACAAATCAACATGCATTAAACAAAAGCACTGATATTACTTCATATTTACTAAAAAAATATAATGCAGTGCAGATTATGTTTATAATTCCTAGATACATGTATTTTGAAAATAATTCTGACATGTTTGGCTATTTTGTTCAAAATTGCAATAAAGTAAATCATCATGATATTACGTGCATATGGAACAATTTCATGACTTGAATTTTCAGCCGATCAGGAATTTTCCATCTGCACAGTGATTATTAATTTAATTACTTGTATCTCCTTGATCATTGTTTCTTGTATTCATGTATTTCCGAACATAATTCATATCTGAAATGTACCTTAAGAAACAAAAGGGAAATAATAAAATACACATGTAGCTGACATCTATGATTCTGTGTTTTCGTAAAAAAAAAAAGTTACATTGTAATTTGTGCACACTCTTTTCTTTGTAAACCCTTGAATATTTTATGTAGTGAACATGATATATTCTTAATAAACTAATTGATTGAGCTACTCTTGGGAACCACAAATTGAAAGAATACTAAATAAACATGTGACTATCACCATAGATTACCAAAATTGTGTGAAAATCTACTGTTTCTTGTATAATTTCTGCGAGATTGACATTAAAAAGTTGCATTTCACTGAATTAAGTGGGTCTGCATGTCGCATTGGACCAAGATAAGCAGGCAAAAAAATAGCATAATAAATAATGTTTTTGGAGGGACCAAAACAATTGACATGTGGGTTGCCAAAATAACCAGGTCAAGATAAGTGGGTTTGACTGTACAAGATGATTGTATGCATCTGTCAGAACCACACTTTTATAAAAAGTAGGCTAGTGTTACTACTATTTCACACATCACTGTCAGCTCTGGTTTTTTTTAACTGTTGATTGTATACTTATGTAACTTGATTATATACATCTATATTTGTACCACATCTGTACTAATGTATGTTAAGATTGCTGTTAACATGTTAAGAAAACTATAGAGAAATGAAGACCACTCTGGGGCCTGTTAATTAGTTTCTACCTCGGATGGGGTGGGGGATCACAGGGGCCTGTTAGAGTTTCTACCTCGGATGGGGTGGGGGATCACAGGTTTGAACCACTGCTGAGTCATAACAAAGACCTATAAAAATGGTACAAGCAGCTGCCACACTAGGCGCTCAGCATTAAGAGGTTGGCCTCGTATCAGGATGAAGTAACTGGATTGGGACATCATGCTTTATGTCTGCAGTATGATGCCCCAGTGCCAGACATAAACAATAAACTGCCACACTGCAGACATCATAGTGAAATGACTGAAAAAATATTAAAGCTACATTAAAATCCAGATATTGCACACACACACACACACACACACACACACACACACACACACACACACACACACAGAGAAATGTACAGCTTAGTAAATGTTTGCATCCACACCTATGTAAAAAAAAGGTGACTGGCTAAATTACACATTTTACTTACCTAGGTGAAGTTTTTGCACTTGGTTCATGACTATATAGGTTTTCTGCATGTTATCTGATTTTAAATGATATGAAGCTTCAAAAAGGTATTCATCTTAATAAACATTATTCCCTCTTGTAGAAGTAGGTCATTGTGGCCCATATTTTATAGTCCAATGACATGTTAAATTTTGTATTATATTCATTTCTTGCATACTGTTTTGCTGGGACCATGAAATTGATGATTATATGCATATATTTATGACAAACAGAAAACCTCACCATAATATATTTTTCAATTATATGTTTTTACATTTAGCTCGTGACCACACATTTTTGGCATGCTCAATAACATATTCTTCCTAGAATCATGAAAATTAGTAAGGGAACACATCTTTGCCAGTACTTTTACTGCAAAAAAGATACCTATGTAATCATTATTGCATGTTGTAAAAATTTTGTGAAAAAAGTTCAGACCATGAATTACTGCATTTTTCAAGGGAGATAATCTTGATAATTTACTGGAGGGGAATACCAAAAATCCAAAAATATTATTTCACTGCCTTATCAGTAGATGTCAATGACATACCCCAAGAACTTGAGCTAATTTTAGATGCCTGCTTAGTCAGGTGGTAAGTATGGCTTTCTCACATGCAAACAAAGTTCAAATCCCACAACATGCATATACTTTTTTCTTTCTATTTTGCTTTATTTTTATTATATTGTTTTACCTTGAATTAAGATGGAGAATTGCTACTGTTTAAATTTTCTGTGCAAATATGCACAAAACACAACCAAATATAAATGGTATACCCAACATTTCATGGGATACAGTAAAAAAATTTCTACTTCGTTGAGTTATACATATCGCTTGGCCAATACATTTTAGCTTAAATGAAGAAGAAAATGTGCTTAATCCAAATGAGTAACATATGTATCATCTATTTGGTGAAAACCTTTGGAATGTTTGCAAGTGGCAATGCAGCTATTGAAAATTCTAGAGTTTTTCACCAATTTTGTGAAATCTGTTATTTACCCGTTTCAAACAAATATCTACCAATTTTTAGTTACACTGTAAGAGATTATATGTATGGAAGAATAACAGTACATTGAGATGTAATAGATATGTCTGCCTAGCATATTACTTACAATGACTTCATGGATTGTTGTAGGGGAGCTTTTTGCAGACTACCAGTTGGAGGAAGTACATGTGGTCCTGACCCCCAGTGAGATGTCACCATCAGTCAGAGGTCTTTTCAGTCGACTGCCAGAATTCAATTGCATGTTTGAAAGTTATGAAGAAAGCAATGCGGACTTTTTAAGCTTTAAGGAAACTGCTGATTTGTACTTTGCATCAAACCGGAAAAAGTTCGGCTTCAATGATTTTTATCCTTCAACCAGATCAGAAGTTTGTCATGATGGTCAGTTGACTCCTAAGGAAGTAGTTCAGTTCCTTACAGTGGGCCGTAATCTTCAAGAAGCATACTTTTTCAGATCCTTCCGTAATAAATATCTGCCTAGGGCTGATATTTTGGACATAAATAGCATGACTACATCAGCTGCCTTTCAGAGTCTTGTGGCTTTCTTGCATGGATTTCTCCCAGAGAAGCAACTCATGAAAACCTCGATTCGGAAATCCACTGAGAATTTCTGTGTATCTGTAAACTCTTCCATTGATAGTTGCCATTGTCATTATATTGATGAACGTTTGCCTCAGATTCAAAGAGCCGTGCAGCATGGGCGTTTCATATTTAAAGATGACTTTATGCCCATAGCTGAGGTGGAAAAGATTCTCAACAGTCCAAGGAGAGGACAGCTGTCAGCTATAGAGCTTTATAATCTTTTGATGCCTCTGGTTTGTAACTATCAGTGTCGAAAGCTTACTGGTCATTTTATGAAGTTCACAGAAGAAGGAATGCTTTTATTGATAAACAAAACATCTGAACATTTTATAACCCTGTCCAAGGATCCAGTCTTCAAAGCATTCTCCCACAGTTACACCTACCCATTTCTTGAAGCCATGGTAAAGAACATATATAGTAAAAGATCATCCGATCAAAAGATTCACCTGTATTCAGGAGATCTTACCTTTCTCCTTAGTCTTCTTACCAGCCTAGGAACACCTATTAAGGAACACATACCCCCTGCCTCCAGGTAAGTAGCACTGCATGTTTTACAAGTGTTCATTCACTTCCCATTCAGAATTCCAGCTAATCATAAACAATGTTTCTGCCATTTGCTTTTAACATTTAAAGTGTTTAAATACATTCCTTTTTTTTCATTTCTTTTTCACTTATTCTTGCAGATAGCAAAACATGGGTATCACTACAGCATGCAGTGCAGGACATTGTTGGAAACATTAAGATTGGATGATCAAACCATAAATATTGTGAAAATCATGTAACATAATAAACAGCAGTTGGATTGTCATGCTTGACTGCAGAAATTTTGCTGGTACTTTGTCGTAGTAGCATTAAATTATGATAATATCCTTGAGGATAATTGTTGTGATAAATACCAGACACTTGGTACTTGATGACAGTAGTGCTGTATTTAGAAATTTGGTATAGGAAAATATAAATGTCAAGAAATAAAAATCTTATGACATTTTTTAAACATTTATCAGAACATGTGTAAAATTCAATAATTTTAGTGCACAATCTGAACACTTGAATGTTATAAACCTGCTCTTTTGTTTATAACAATGCTGCCCATTTCTTGCTTAGTTGCTGTGGGCCATTATTTGTATGCATCATGGTTAATATCCAGCTCTACTTGGAAAAAATTATTTTTTATTAGTACATGAAGTCATGTCAATTCATTTAACATATATATATGGTAGGTACAGTAGGTATTGGTAACATTAGGTAGACATTAAATCTCTTTCTCTCACTTTATGCACAATATTAAGATGATATTGTATTGGATAAGCAAACCTTGTTACTATGGAGGTATTTCTTATCCAGTTTGGATCAGACTTGGAATATATGCTTATATCATCTGCATCATAGATTTGTCAAAGTAAGACATTAATAAGGTGATCTTGCATGTTGAACAAACTTTGAATATATGCTTATATCATCGGTATTACATATGTGCCAAAGCAAGACATTAATAAGGTGATCTTGCATATTGAACAAACTTGGAATATATGCTTATATCATCAGTATCATAGATGTGTAAGAGCCAGACATATTAATAAAGTGATCTTGCATATTGATCAAACTTGGAATATATGCTTATATCATCTTATTGTAGATAAGGAGGTGATCTCACATAATGATCAAACTTGGAATATATGCTTTTATCATCAGTATTGTAGATTAAGGAGGTGATTTCACATAATGATCAAACTTGGAATATATGCTTTTATCATTAGTATTGTAGATTAAGGAGGTGATTGCACATAATGATCAAACTTGGAATATATGCTTTTAATATCAGTATTTTCTTTAAGTTCAGTAAAAAGTGTAATGCATGTATGTAATGGGGTTGATCTTGAATCAGATTTGCAGAAGTTTTTACCAATCAGGAACCCATTTCTATGATCCAATTTTGATCAAACTTGAGATAAATACTTCCATCATCAGGATCTTAGAGTGTTTCAGTAATGAGCAAGATTGATGAAGTGATGTTGTATTTATTTAACCATGCCTGCTGCCTGTTAAAGCCATATTTTTGGTTTTTTAGGTTTATTATCATCAACATCTTGAATGACTTTGATCAAGAGCAAGAAACTATTATGACTTTCACTTTAGTAGGAATATTTGTGAAAATAAAATTTATAAAAGTACAGTCAACATAAAGTTTGGGAGTTAATTTAACTCTTATATTTTCAGCACATTTTCAGACACAGTTATTAGGTACCATTAATTTTGGATAAAATATTTAAATGCTTTGTAATTCTTGGATGTTGTGTGACTAATGTGTTGTCAAGAATTTTTTTTTTTTTTTTGGACAAAATCTGAGAAGATCTGCAGTGTTGTTTCAGTTTAAATTTGATCACAGGCTTCCATGAATTAACATAATTTTATATCCTTTGCATCAGTTATAATGAACAATTTCCAGATATTTAAAATAAATACCCCATTTTCAGTGGTCTGTTTTAGGATGAGTAATTGCAGGTTGACATTAAAACAAATAGAGCTAAAAAATCAACTAAATGGTCTGAAATATCATATTGCATTATCAACCCAAACCATTATATTTTTGTTAAATCTGTTGTGTTAATTCTCTTAAATAAATTCCTAGTATGGGGAGCAAATGTGATGGAGAATGTACATTGATGTTGGGAATATTTCAGTTGAGGTGTTATATCATGTATATTTTCCCCTTCCAAAACTAGTTTTGTTTCATGATAATAAGTAAAATCAGCTATATAGGCACAATAGATACATAATGGCAAGTAAAATAAGCTATAAAGGCACACTTTAAGATACAAAATGGCAAGTCATAAACTAAAAAGGCATGGATAATACATAATGGCAAGTAAAATAACATTAAGAAACATAAGATATGTAAAGGTAAGTAAAATAAGCTATAAAGGCACAGAAGATACATAATGCCAAGTAAAATAAGCTATAAAGGCACAGAAGATACATAATGCCAAGTAAAATAAGCTATAAAGGCACAGAAGATACATACTGGCAAGTAAAATAAGCTATAAAGGCACAGAAGATACATAATGCCAAGTAAAATAAGCTATAAAGGCACAGAAGATACATACTAGCAAGTAAAATAAGCTATAAAGGCACAGAAGATACATAATGCCAAGTAAAATAAACTTAAAATGGCACAGAAGATACATGCTGACAAGTAAAATAAGATAAAGGCACAGAAGATACATTATGCCAATTAAAATAAACTATTATGGCACATAAGATACATAATGGCAAGTAAAATAAACTATAAAAGGTGCAGAAGATACATAATGGCAAGTAAAATAAACTATAAAAGGTGCAGAAGATACATAATGGCAAGTAAAATAAGCTATAAAGGCATGAAAGATACATAATTGCAAGTAAAATAAAGAATACATGTATATGGTATTTTCGTCAGTTTTCAGGCCATGAATTTATGTAACTTATGTAAATAAAATGCCTGACTTGTCACTTATTGATACCTGGTTTACCTGAGTACCTCTGTACTCAAGTGGTAGATATAATTCCACTGACCCATGTAAAAAGTTGCAGATGTGTGCATAGATATGATATGTTAGATATATGTTATGGAGCAAATATACCACTCCCTTGATAACTTGTACACAATAGAGTCCAAAAACATCAACCACACTATAGGCAAAGGCAAACACTACTGAGGGATGTAGAAATGAAAACAGTGTAGGGAAGGAAATTAACAGAGAGAGGGAAAAATAGAGGGGTTAGGTGGGTTACTTGTTTTATTATCATGTTGAAATTAGCTCAGCATCTCTTTATAATTATAATGTAGTTTGGTTTTCCTTAAATCTTGCCTTTAATTTCAGAATAAACTATATTATTTGAACCCTATGTATGATCATTAAAAAGTTTACTCCACATGGTTTCCATACACATAACATGTGAACTGCAAAATATATGTATTATGTCACTGTTAATTGAAACATTTAGTGTTTTTGTTCATTCAAAATTAAGAGATTTCTTTTTCAAATGGTTGACATTCATTTAGAGAAACAACATTAAAACTTGTGCTTTTAGTTTTTGATTCTTTAGATACATAGAAAGATTTACTTACAGTAGAAACTAAAAAAATAAATTCACAACGGTTAATCACTGCTGGAAATGTTAATTGAAACATTCCAGTGTTTTTGTTCATTCAAAATAAAGAAATTCCTTCATTTCTTCATACTAACCAAGTATGAATTTAAAGGGTCTTAAAAAATTTTTAAAAACACAATAATATTTGCAGTTTATGACAGTTGACAAATATCACTTCATTTCACTGCCTGATTTGCAAAGCATCTCTCTCCCATCATTGTATTTTATTTAATACCTTGTCAGCACTTAAACCCCAAAGTCATGCATGGCTTTACATGAAATTGTAGTTATTATCTATACTTTTTATGTTTCTCTGCCTGGACCTTGAGAGTTGATTTAAAGACTGGAACATTTTGTTCATGCTGCTAACAGGTAATACACAGCACCTCTAGTTCCATATCATTTGCAGTCCATGCCTATTGAATGTTGACTTGCCAGTTTTGAGTTCACTGCAAATTTTCAATCTGACTTTAGCATTTTGAACCCTATGTATGATACAAAGATTTTCATTCACTTAGTAAGGCCTTTTGCTTGTCTACTCTCAATGATCACATTTACAAATGATTAGGAGACATCTCTGATTAATATATACACACTTTAATGATGTAAGGAGTATTTGAAATCATGTTTAATTGATGTAAAGAGTATTTGAAATCATGTTTAATTGGATTTGTTTATATATATATATATATATATATATATATATATATATATATATATATATATATATATATACTTCAATGACATAAAGAGTATTTGAATCTGTGTTTGACTGGTAAAATAAAGTTGATTGATTTTTAGACATGATACATTTAGTAACTATAAGAGATTATGTAGGTAGGATTTTGCATGCCTTTGAACTATTTTATTGTAACTCCATTACTTGATTTGATATAAAGACATACTTGACAGAATAAAACAACACAGATCTGTTTTAAATGATGTTTACAATGCAGCCAGCACTTCCCCATGTTGCAGACCAAAATCACTGCCATAACTTAATTAGGTCCTTGGCGTTTGATCCATCTACATAATTTCCTACCAGAGACAAAGTGTTTAGGACATTTACTGCATGACATTTGCTAGAGTACTGTTTACACCTATTATTGTACTTAAATAAAGTCCATAAGAACCAAGCAGAGCTAGCAGGACTTTGATGTCACATTTATGCATGCTGGGTTATATTTGACATGTATAATAGCAGAAGGGGGAATCACTTTCAACATCTGTGGATTAGGTCAAATATGTTTGTTTGATTGCCCTTCAGAATAATATGAATTAGACAAAACTGGAAAATATGGTGGCTAATGAAGCCATCTGTCAAAAATAAGTGGACAAACTTTAATTGTTTTTTTTTTTATTAGGAATTAATTTGCCAGTAGCTTCACATAGGTCAGTGGTTCTTACCAGGGTTATCCTGGGTTCTTCTTCCACCAGTTATAGAGGCTGTCTAGCATGTGCTGAAATCAAACCAAAACAACAACAATGCTTCTTCAGTCGGTGAAACATTTTAAAAAAAACATGTTTTAATAATTGACCTAACATTATGCGGAGTGTTTTATTTAATTTATTGAGGTTGAATAACAAGTTGTAATAACTATGTTATATTAGATGTCTGTAAACTGTTAAATCACAAGTTCTACATGAATTGTATTTTTTTTCAGTCTTGTTCTCAGAAAATGACCTGCCAGGCATACACAATTAGAAAAACTTGTACATAATCAGTAATGGCCATGTCAGAGTCTGTTTTGTGTATCTCTTTTCAGCATGAGGCAAGAAATATTAAAAAATCAGTTTCCTCCATGAATGTAAACATCCCAACTGTGAGTTTATGACAGATTTTCACTCTTGAGATTTTCGGGTCAAGAAACACGATTCCTCAGTTTTAAAATCTGTCTAGAGCTATGTAACAATATTTATTGCTTCAATAATGGTACATGTATTATGAATGTTTGGAAAATTCCAAGGAATAGTAAATATGAACCATATGGTGACAAGTTTTATTATTTTTTTATTTGCAGGCTTGTATTTGAGCTGTATAGAGGTCAGACGAAAAGCTACTATGTAAGGGTTCTTCTGAATGGAGAAGTCATTACTCAGGAGCTTTCTATATGTAGAGCTGGAAGAATGGCAACACATGGCATGTGCCCCCTGGTGGCTCTTGCTGATTTTCTGAGAGAGAAAGTGTCCAGCTTGCAATGCTACAGATAAATTGTTTATATGCAATAGATCTTGAAATGTTGCTGTATTGTTGCTAATTTACAAAGTCTTGCAGTTGGAAATTATTAGAGGTCACTGACAGAGTCAGTACCCCGTAGGTATATGTATATCGTGTAGGTATAATGCTCAAAGATTACTGTCTTTCCTTCATAAAAATCAATCATCAAAGTAGATCTTATAGAATGACCCTGATGGAATAGTTGATGGTACTTTTACTTAAAATTCTAATCTGGTTTTGGTCATGTTATGAAATAATTAATTGTATAGCAACGATGTATATACTTGAAATTTTATGAGGACATTGACAGTTTAAAATTATGAATGGCTGATTTTTCAGTAGGAAATAATGTGGATAAATTGAGTGGTGGTATGATTGTATGAATTTTAAACAAAAGATTCAAATCCACCTCTTGGAAGAATTTTTTCTTTCTAAATTATCAACTTGAAAACCAAAAGGGCTAGCAAACTACTGTCAGTCTGGCCCTTTTAACCAGTCTTTTGTTGCTAAGATTACTTCAGTCTGATTTTGTTATTAGCGTGATAATTAATGTTTACAGTGACTAATGAAGACTATGAAACACTTCATGCAGGTGAGCTGTGTAATCATTGATTGCATTCTAGTTTTATCGGTATTTCTTAGGGATTCCCTTTCTGCATTGATTTAGACATTGTCTGCAGCTGTATCTTTCAAACGGTTTTGTCTTAATAGTTTACATAAAAGTTGAAAACAGCAGTAATATCTTGTGTCCTTTTCTATGATGCTTTAAATTTTGTTCCTTTCCCACATATGTGTTTTGACCTTTCTTTATATTAAACATTTTATTTGTGGAATACTCAAAAACTGATAAAAGATAACTAATCCATTAAAGTGCCCCTAGTGGTCTAAAGCGCTGTCCATTATGGATCACTGCCATCTCACCTCTGTCTGGGTGTGTTTGAGTCTAGGATTTAGCTAATGTAGATATGTGGGTCGGTGGTTCTTTCCGGTGATTTCCCGGTTTCTTCCTCCACCATTAATACTGGCCGCATATGATGCTTAAATGTATAACATTTGGAGTTCAAATATGTGAAATGAACAAATATTGTCTCATTTAAGACTCCACAGTGGAACACCTTATTTAAAACACCCTATATCACCTTTTTTAAGATGTCTTATCTATTGGCTCATTTTAAGGCAACCAACATTATATGGTTAATGGTTTACAGATAATTGGGTTTGTGATTGGTTTTATGGTCATGGGCCCTTCCATTGTTTCATAGGATATAGTATGCTTTGAAATTATTTTTTTCTTTATTTGTTTATTGTTAGAATTTTATTCACCCAGATAATTGACATTATAGGTCCAGACTACAAGATTTCTTACATATAAATGTGTTGAGAGAAGGAGAAAGGGTGTGAAATTCAAAATAATAGTACCTTGGACATTTAAAAGTAATAATAGAACTCAAGTTAAAGAAAACTCTTAGATTATGTAACTTTAGTAAGAAGAAAAATATTTATACAGATGTATTAGTATTGCTAATATACATTATCTGTATTAAAATATTATACAGATGTATTAGTATTGCTAATATACATTATTTGTATTAAAATAATATACAGATGTATTAGCATTGCAAATATACATTATCTGTATTAAAATATTATACAGATGTATTAGTATTGCTAATATACATTATTTGTATTAAAATATTATACGGATGTATTAGTATTGCAAATATACATTATCTGTATTAAAATATTATACAGATGTATTAGTATTGCTAATATACATTATTTGTATTAAAATATTATACGGATGTATTAGTATTGCAAATATACATTATTTGTAGTAAGATGTTATTCAAGTCCTATAAAGATTTAGATAGAACTTGCTAGATATTAAAATTACAGTACTTTTGTTTGATATTCAGGTTCTCTCCATGTGGGTACTAATGGTAAATTAGTATAATGTATCAGTAATAGGAAGTCTATGTTTATGTATCAGTAATAGGAAGTCTATGTTTATGTATCAGTAATAGGAAGTCTATGTTTATGTATCAGTAATAGGAAGTCTATGTTTATGTATCAGTAATAGGAAGTCTATGTTTATGATATAACTTTCAGTGCAAATTTGTTTCTTCTTAATAGTGTTCATCAGCCTATAAGGATAATGTCTTATTATACCCATGTTGGTGGTAATTTTATATTTTAAAAAAATTATGATCATTTATAATATCCTGATTTAAGAGAAAAATACTGAATATAATTTTTGCATGTTTGGTAAATTTAGATGCTAGTAGAATCTTTAGAGGAATACATAGTTTTCCGTATTTCAAAATAAAATGTAAGAAAATATGTTTGAGTGGATGATTAGTTAAAAAAATTCAACGGAGACAATACATTGTTATTTTATTCTGTATCGGATTGAGATTTGATAATTATGTTGGAATTATAGGTTACTGCATTTGTAGAGGAAAATATGAAGAAGTTTTTCGGATGGATCTACTGCATGACTTTAGGAGTGCAGTATATCCATCCATCAAAATGAGTTCATATTTTCCAATACAAATACAGTAACCTTTTTATTATATGCTCATTTCTTTTATCTTCCCAAGGCTTAAATATATAAACAAAAATACACTACAAGAAACAGAGTAACTAAATGTATGCAGTATTCCAAATTAAATATATAAGCGTTGATGGATCATTCCACAACATTAATAAGTGCATAACTCTGCCCAGATAAATTTGAAGTTGGTCGTGCGCTAAATGTAAGTTTCAAAAGAAAATGCTGTTTGGTCTACTTAAAATTGAAATTTGGAGTAATATTGTTAATGAATACATATTGCAACAACTTTTCCATTTCATTTGGAATGAATATATTTTGGTAATTTTGTTGATTCGACGCAATCTTTTGATAATGGTCTGGATCAGTTTCCAGCAGTGTCTGCCGATTTAATTGTATTGATGAGTGTCTACATCGGCATGCATATTTCTTTTCTGTCATTGAATGATTCAGATCATAATGTGGGAAAATTATGATGCCTTTCCATTGCAGTTATTGAAAATATGCTGTGGAATTTAATGTTTATTTAATATTTAGTGCAGTAAGGAGGATGTAACTGCACTTGGAATATACTCAAAATTACAGTACAATTTCAAAATGTGTAATCAACCTTGAGAACCCATGACATGGCTCATGTAATTCAGATTACAGAGATATGAAAGTATATTTTTGAGGAAAATCAGGATGTAAAATTGTAAGTATATTTTTTGCCATTTTTATTATCAGCAAAAGAAGACAGTTTATATGTATAACTTGTGTGTTATTGTAAGGACCCTTTATGGCATCTATATCTAGCCTAGATTTGAAACATTGTATAAAAAAAGTTAACGTGGAATGCACTAAAGCATTTTGTATGTGTTTATGAAACATTTGCTGGTATGTGGCAGTCTATGAAATATCTGCTTTATTTCACTCATAAAAAAATTGGTTACTTTAGAAAATAGTTCCTTTGAATTGAGTGCAATATGAAGGTGTGCAGTATTGGTAAATACTAAACGATTCTGACAATGTAAAGTTAACGGAGAAAAAAATGAGCATATAATAAGTTTGTTTTTCAGAGGTTTTTCACATTATAATAAAATAATACTGCAGATGTGTTCTAGATAAGGCATCAGCAAAAGCAACAGTAAATGTTATTATGTAAGAATTATGTTACTTTGTCAAATGTTTTTGTGTAGAAGTTGCCCAGTTTATCTCTTTACAATCAAATATTTCACACTTAACAGTTTAGTAAAAAAGTAGTTTAGCAGAACCACCATATCTGCAGGGCGACATTAAGTTTTATATGCCTGGAATCTTGCATTGCTGTTTTCTTTTTCTAGTGTAAATACTTTTTTGTGTACTCCAGGCTTTAGGCAGAGCATATCATGTTTTCATTGTTTTTCCATCCCAACAATGAGTATTCCACTATCTTCTGTTACCATAATTTTGTAAATAGCTTGGATTTCAGCAATGAAGAAACATGTTGGTCATCTCAATTATTTATTGTAATTCAGGACTTGTATATTGCTATATACATGTATTCTGATTTAGGACTTGTATATTGCAATATATTCTAATTCAGGACTTGTATATTGCTATATATTTTGATTCAGGACTTGTGTATTGTGGTGTGTGTTGCAGTATGTTTGGGTAAAATCTTTAAGTGCATAATAATAAAAAAGTGTGAATGTTTCATATAAATTTGATTTTTTTTTTTTTTTGCATCCATTACCTGAACAGTGAATGGAACATGTCCAACATAGGTGAATCCAAGTTTCATGGAATAGACTTCTGTTTAATTGACACCATTTCAACTTTGGTCATATTGATGGGGCTGGGATGGGATAATGATGTCAGTGTGGACAGGTTTATCCAGTTTTGACCAAACTTCCTGGATGGCTTGTATTTGAGTTGCATAAACAAAAATATCATGGTTCAAAGGGACTGAGAGAAGATAAAATGCTTTTCACAAATCTACTTACGTTCTCTGCCAATTTTCCTGATTAAGCTTTGCAGATTGCCCATATTTGGTACCAGGATAATGCATATTGAATTTGGAGTTAAAAGGTCAAAGAGCAATTTCAGAAAACTTGAAGGAGGTATAGAGTTTCCACAACATAACTTGATTTCTATGCAGCAAATCATGACAAAACTTTGAGATAAGAAAGGCACTTACTGATTTGGGGATCATTGCATCAAAGGTCGAAACTACCAAGACTGGAAGGAGATGAATTGTTTCCTCAAAAGGATTTGGAGTTCCGTCTTTTGATTTGACAAAATTTCTTGACTGGCTTTGATTTAAGACTAAGAAGGAACTTTTTGATTTCAGATTTGGAATGTCAAATATAAAATATATGTAAAAAGTACTTTAATATCATTTGCAAATCAGCAGGTGTATAATTAATATAAACTTGGCTATGTAAGTAGGACAGAGAGTAGGGGTGTGTGCATAATGATGCACCAACTCAATTAGGGAACAAACACGAAAGGCTGTTAGAAAGCTACTGCTGGTATTGGGCAGTTATATTTTGTTTAATCCTGAGCTCTTTAAGTTTTTTTGCATCTAAAAAGATTATCCAGTGTATTGATTCATCAATGTTAGGAATACTTTCTTTGGCTTTGTTCAGTAGTTGGTAAAAGTTCCAATGAATGTGAGAGTACTGGCTATCTATTGCAGACAGTAGGATTGCAGGTAAATGTTATTCATTAAAATATTGTACAGATTTAGATGCAATTTGTGGTATGTCTTTATTCTGTGTTTTCAACTTTTTAATTTTTGTGTGATGAATTTATTTATATGTATGTGATATTCCCAAGGTGCCATGTTAGCGCGGTGTAATGAAACTGTCTACTGTGGCACTGAAATTGCTTGCATGTACCCTGTGAATGGCAGTTTTCAAAAATTCTCCTAAAGCTGCATTAGTGCAGTTTGTGCCACAGAACCATTCAGTGACAGACCCGCCATAAATATGATGAAAATCTGGCTAGGTAGGTCTATACAGATGAAAGATTTACATGTGTCCTCTGCTATTGCAATTGGATTTTGAATTGTCTTCTTTTGGTGAACTTGACCTCTCTAGGCAGATTTTTTTTTTCTCTCATTCTGCAGCTCATCAGATCATGAAACAAGCCCAGTTTATAAACAGTTCTTGGCTTTATGACGTTTGTTTCCATCACCATGTAATGCTGACTTCAAGGTCAAGGTTTGGAGCAGATCTTTTTTTATTGGGCAACAAATTTATGTTCTGCTGATCTGAGACGGGAGGGTACTGTAATTTCATATAGCCCACAGAGTGGGTATGGGATTATGTACCCTTGTGTAAATATACCTCAGACTAATTTATTGTTATCTATTTAATATGATGAACAAAGTCGGAATGAAATTCTACTTTGGTGATATCAACATAGGTCACACCACATGTGGTTTGTTCAGATATAAGTAAACGCTGGCAACAGAAGGTCTTTCACTTTGGGGCTTATTCGCCCAAACCTGAGCCAAATACCAGTTTTTATTGCAGCGCTTTAATTCTTTACAAATGTCAGTTTTATGTCATTCATCATCAAAATGATGATAGATACAAAATACTATGAAGTGATGAAACAGTGGCATTTCAAACATGATAAAAAATATTGAGAAGATTGGGGTTTTTTTTGTTTATAATAGAATGGTGCTTTAATTCTTCATCTTCTAAATTGGACAAACCATATGTACATGCATGTGGCAAATTGACCAGTTAGCTGGTATTTTGTTACTATGTTAATGTATTAATATGAAATAACTGTATTTATTATCAAATGTTGGTATAAATGTTATTTTTTTATACATTTTACTTGAAAACTGCCATTTATACAGATTTTTTAAAATTATTTATAGAACATATCCTAGTTTCATTTGTGTTGAAAAGCTGTGGTTTTGCAGCTTCATTGTTATTTTACATTGTTGTGTCTCACCATGGTGATTTCATTTAGTTGTAGATCAGAATGATAGTATGAATTGTCAAAAACATTTAGACAGTGTGTTTTTTTTCAGGTTTCAATCCTGTTAAAAGACAGTTGTTAAAAGAATTGAACACTGAACAACAACAAAAAATAGTGATTTATTGATAACACAAACTATAAATTATCTTTTCATGTTAAGTAGGTAGTAGATATTTTACACAGTAGAAATTACCATCATGTAATATTTATGTGTGTGTGTTTTGAAAAGCATCCCACAAATTTATCCAGGTAAAAGTACAACTTTCTGCAGCAGATGTCATTGATGGTAAGACTTTGTATAAAAGTTTTTAAAGTCACTCATCTCGTTCACTGATGACACTATATTTATGCATTGTGAGGTTGTACCCTGCTTCTGATCTCAGTAGTGTCAATGTTTTTTAAGACACACCAAAGTGGGTGGTATCACAGAAAAGTAGACAGATGTAGCTCTACAATGATAAATAATATCGACTTTCTACTTGCATTACAAGCTACAGATGGGGAAATATCTTTTTTATATACCAGACTTTTTTACACCCAAAATTTGTGTGTTGTCAGAATTGGGTTTTGTGTCTGGATTTAAGACCATTCTAGCCTAAGATTTCAGACAGACCAGTCTGAACTGCAGACAGACAGGTGAACATATGCAAAAAGCTCAGAATTTGAATTTCATGTCTAACACAACTAGTTATCTGGCTCAATGAAAATCTCTTGGAAGCAAATGTATTTGGTTGTATTCAGAAGTAACCAACAATGTATTTCCTGCTCCTATTTCAGACAAACATAACAAGATCAGCTTTTCTCGTGGTGCAATGGGTTCGTTGACTTAAAAAAACTCAATGTGCATTTTAATGTTTTCGTTTGTTATGTAGCAAAACATTTACAGTTATTTTTACATGGGGTATAATTTGTTTGCACAAGATTCCTAGTTAAACGACTTCATGAAAGTTGTGAATTCCCGTTGTATACTCAGTTACTTTATGTTATCAAAACTTAGATGCTTGTTGAGCTTAGTTAACCTAATGCAAGCTCATTGGATTTGATCAAGCGACAGCTTTGTATTGCATATAAAACTTACTTATACTTTGCTACATTAATTGTATTATTAACAGTTGTACACTGCATGCAGACAGTTGTAACTAGATAATGTTGATAAAAGTTTATCAGCTTCATGGTACAGTAAAACCTGTCTTAGGAAACCACCCTTCGTACGAACAAAGTCTCTTAAGACAGGTGGTTTTTCGTAACAGGCTTATGGAAGGTGATAGTTTTCAAGGTCAAAATTCAATAGGCTTAAGAAGGAATAAGAAGCACGGATATGGTCCATGCATTTTATTAATTCATCATTCTTGGTAAAATACTGCATTCATTTCCTCTCGGAATACTTTTATATAGCAATCAAGATTTATGTATCTCATAAAACATTTAGTTTTATATCAGAGGTGTACATGATATATAAGCATCTTAACTGGTACATTAACTAATCTAATATTTATCTTGTCCACAGGTTAAATTCTCATATCTATAAATTTTAGAGTTAATGTACCATAAGAATTGCACATTGAACTAAAATAACACTTTCTCATGTGTATGAATTAGCAGTGTTGTTTGGGTAAATATTGAATATATACGTACGGAACTTTTTTCAATTGTTGAAAACTGCAGAATTGATCCAATCCAGAAACTATAATGTTTGACAGACAAAAGCAAAAAGCCTAATTCACAAGCTTAATTTACAAGTGACTTAAAGATATTGACTTGGTAAACAAAGGGCATAACTAGCTGCACTATGGTGAACATATGACAGTATGATGTTTGGGTTTTAATAACTAACATTAAAGAAGTGACAAATGGCAAAAACCTTTTATGAGGACAATCGGACCTGAAATATTAGAATCACTTGTACCCCAGGAATTACAGATTGTCACCAATGAGTGTCCTCAACCATCACCAAGAAGCCCTTGAGTTTTCTAATACCAAGTTATGATATACTGGGGTTGTACTTTTTTCCAACGATAAAGAAACAATACAAACATTTATTAAATAAAGATCGGTGGAGTTTACCAGTTTCTATGATATAATCGTTAATGTTGTCAGATCACTTATTTTGCCAAAATAAATCATGGTCGCTGGTTGCATTCTGTAGGTTGTTGCTCACAACAATGCATATATGTAATAAAAGGTGTTTGTGCATGACAATTGTGGTCGTAATTGACAGGTGGTAGCTCACGGCAGGAGTCGCTTAAGACAGGTTTAACTGTGTCAGATCAATAACATATATTTATATGTTTCTTGTTAATTTTCAAGATCTGCATTTTATAGCATTTCTATAATTTTGTAATGGATTGGTCGACCTCATGAAAGTCACTATTCCATAGTTTTTGTGTTATTAGGTAGGGTATTGTGCTTTTTCCCTGTAATGGATTGGTGAACTTTTATAAGTCACAATTCTCTTACACTCTTGTGTGTTTTTGGTTCTATACGCGAACTAATTAAACTATCTTTAATGTTATTTACGATTTTGTCCTTTGTTTCTTCCTTTCACAACAGCATCAAGCGTAAGTAATGGGAGTTTTTATGAATTGCACACGAATCTTCACTTGCACATTGGTCTTTTGTCACTAATATTCCCTGCGTGATTAAACAATCATGGACACTCCGGAAACATTACTGGTATCCTGATTGGGTGATCATGGCCAATTCAACACACAATATATTGCTTTAGTCTGTGTGATTTTCAGATACAGAAGCAGTTAACCGAGTACTTTCTGTTCTAGGATAGCAACCAAGACATTTTTAACCATTTAAAAAAAAAACATATTTATACCTCACACAAACTAAGTTGGGAAATACCGGAATTAACTTGTATAGCCGTTCTTATTGAAGTTGAGAATCAACTTGTATAACCATTTTTGGAAGTATCTTCACAAAACTTGTTATGCTTTTATATTATGACTTGACATTGTGTCTTGTAAGAAAATGAAGTCAGATCAGCATTGTCAAGTTGTCCCAGTTTTTACTGATAATTATATATATATATATATATGTGTGTGTGTGTGTGTGTGTGTGTGTGCTTATATCATGAGTTTATGCTATGGTCTTCCTTCTGCTCATTTCTTTTTTTTTTACAGTTTCTCAAGGATTGCTTGACCAATTTACACATAATATTATTGAGCATTCTGCCATTAAGACTTTTAAAAAGTATGTCTTGGATGCCAATCAATAATCGAGTATGGCCACCATTATTAAAACTAAAAAAGTAAACAACTTCTCAAAAATTGATATAGAATTAGACCTAATGTTAGAGAAAACATGCGACCGCTCCGGTTACCTAGTGGTTAGAGCGTCCGCCTCGGATGCGGGAGGTCATGGGTTAAATCCCCGGTCGAGTCATACCAGAGACTTACAAAATTGGTACTAACAGCTGCCTCGCATGGCGCTCAGCATCAAGAGGTTAGTGTTATGACTAGTCGGCTTGGTGTCGGGATAATGTGACTGGGGTGGGACATAATGCTACGTGTCTGTCATGATGCCCCAGTGCCAGACATCACTAGAGAGTGACACTGCAGACATCGGAGTGATATGACAAATTGTTAAAGCTACGTTAAAAATCTAAATCACACACACGGAGAGAAAACATGCTGGCATAAATATTTCAAGCTGTTTTTGAAGTGTGACGATGTGCCATCAAAATATTGCTGCGTTTATTACAGATAGAAACACTGTAAACAATTTAAAATTGTTTAATATAATTTAATTTAATATGAAAGAAAGCATTCTGGCCGAAAGAGCTTCCAAATTGCCACAAAAGATGCCGATCTACCATTAAATATGGCTTCCATTGCTAAAAATAGATAAACCTTGAAATTTGTTCTGCTAAAAATATCTGAAGACTATTTGGACTTAATTTGACCATAAGATGTCCTGACAACACGAGATAGCAATTGGACACAAATGGCTTTCAAATATGGCCACTGTTACTAAAATAGAATGAATTTTTATCTTAAACCTCAGTAGAAGTTAATCAACTCTGCTTGAAAGCAGCATGGATAGAAGAGCTTTGAAATTTATACATTGTGTTTTTCATTCAGCATCAATTATGGCCACCGTTTCCAAGAACAAAAAAAAAATTTCTACATCTTCGCATCAGATAATTTACTTGGCAGTTTTTGACCAACTTTCTCACTGAGCAACATGGTATATAAAGGGCTTTTAATTATTTGAAAATGATGCTGTCATGTGATCAGATATGAATAAAAATACAAAAATTAGAGAACATGGAAAACAATTGTTAACATAATTTGATCCATTATTGCAGGCAACACCTATTAACTTGAATTTCTTGTCAAATTGCCGTTGGATTTGGCTCTTGGGTATTTACACTTCTTGGAGAGGTGGGGGGGGGTATTTCATCAGCACTCATTTGCTGACATATCTATTTTTGGTCTTGAGAAATATTTTACAACTTATGAATAAATGTTTTCAAATCATTCATACTCCAGATCTGTTCAGCATGTTGTTGTTTTGGGGTCAGATCTTAGATAAATGTATTTATAAAACTTCGTAATTTGTGCAGACAAAGCTTGAACTTGATCGTTTTCAGTGCAGTGTTACATTCTTGAACAGCAAAGCACAGAACTAAATATTATGGTTTAATAAATATATTGGATTTCTTTTTGCTGAAGAAGCTAAAGTGTTGAAATTATTTCCAGCTGCATGTGACTTCTTTCTGAGTTAGCTGTGGTTATCGTAGAAAAAGAAAAACAAAAGGAAATTTCTGAAATTTATGAGCTGGCTAGCACAGCAACCTAAATCTGAATTTACCACAAAGTGGCATAGACAACAAATGAAACAGTTCTACCAATAAGAATAACAAAGTGCTGTACCTATGTGCTTTTATTTTATATATATATATATATATATATATATATATATATATATATATATATATATATATATATATATATATATATATGTATATACTAACACTCACCTTCACCCTTAATTTCAGGAAAAAAGACGCCTCAATGTTCATATGATAGGAGTAAGCGTGACGTCATCCAACATTTTTCAATGTTATAGCTCTCCGAAAACTTTTTTTTTAACAGGAATGAATTTAGATTAGATTTATGACAGTTTATGACTCAGTAGGGAAAATAAAAACAGTTATGAATGGAACAAATTTTGAAAATACATGACATCTGATCATACAGAATGTTACCATGTTAAGATCAGTTGTACAAAGTTAAGTTCAAATTAGCTCTATAAATTATTCTGGTGTAAAGTTTAGATTTTCATTTAACAATTATTATTATTAATAATTAATTATGCATAACGTAAAATAGTTTATTAGACTGGAATAACAGTTTAGGCGACAATGCCACACTTTGTCAGTCAATATCTTCAGCAAATTAAATAATACAAAGGAATGCATTTGTCTGTGTTAGACTTGTTTCGTTTTGCTATTGTTTGTTACATCCAAGGGTACACGGAAATGGTGCATGCTTAGTTTATCACTTTGATCCATACATTTTTGACATTGTTCATTCCCTGACAGTTTAAAATGGCTTTGTAGACGTCCTGAGTAAGCTCTACTACTGAGATTTAATTTTCCATCCCCATTAAGTACCATATAAATATGGTTATTAACAATTAACGAAAGCCGTACAAGCAGATCTGTGTTACTCATATTGCCACTCCATCATTAACATAAATTAACTGCTTGTACCCACAGTAAGTAATATACAGACACAAGATCAGCTAGAAAGATGTCTTCGTGTGTTTTGAATAAAGACTTTATTCAGACTTAGAAAGATATTGTTTCTGACAGAAGTTCACGAATATATCCAATACAATTTGTATAAAGCGTAGGAATACTTCCATGCTGATAATAATGAGTATCAAACCCACAGACTCTCATCATGTACATTTAAAAAAAATTAAAGAATTTTAATTTTTTAAATTTACACTGGTTTAAACAAAATTTGTAATTTCATAGTTATATTTTGAAAGTCAGTATGCTCAATATTTCATGTGTGTAGCTTTAGTAACATACTAGGGATATCATGTTAAACATTTTATAGATATGACACATGGTTTCTACATTTGTTTTTTAGTACTGAACACCTTGTCCAAATCCTGAAAAATCAGAAGGTAATCTAAAATACTTTCAAAGATGAACTCATGGTGAATTTCCTATCATAGGTTATCCGGATTTTTTTCTTTTTCTTTTCTTTTTTTTTTTTCTTTATTTATTTTATGCTGGACTGTAAGCAAAGCACCTAGCAATGGTCACATATTCCATTTCCTAATCAGAAAGCTTCGTTGCTCGCAAAATATGCAGTTGATCTTTTCTGCACACATTGGTGCACATTTTATACAATTACCAGTATTTATCGCGGCTGTTGAGCTACTATCGGCTGAAGATTCTTTTGACGATATGCACATTATAGGTTACGGAGCCAATCCTATGTTTCGCGATAAATCAACTTCCAAATCTGCGTTGATACTGATGGACGATATGTAGGTATGATGACACCTGTACATTAAAATATGCATTCTTTCTGCATGCAAATCTTTCCGAAACACACTTGCGTACATTTTAGACACCTACCTGTATTTGGTAATGACCATATCTTGCGTGAAATTCAAAGTGGCTACAGGACAGTGTGTTGTTCTATTCCACGTGGATTTACAAGTCGCGTAACATATGATTGGCTCCATAACATATAATGTACATATAGACGATAGGCGATATCAGCCCTAATCTGCCAGTCAATATCATTTCGGATTTTGGGGCTGATTTATCGGCCTATGATGTGCACTGTCGCCGAAATGTACATAGACAACCATACCATAATGCTCAAATTCTAAAGATGAAACAATTAAACTTAAATCAATACCAATAATACCTAAAGTCTTGTATCACCACATAAAAAGGAAAAAATGCTGTAAAAATTGACAGACTACGTTGTTTTCGGTCCAAAATCCACTTTATATCAAGAAAGAATGATTGTCCTTTCTTAATTCAGGTAAGTAATATTCATAAAATATTCAAAAATATCCAACATTTATCTTCTAAATGCATATGTAAATGTGATTTCTCACCGTCAACATGAAGACGCATCCTGTGACCTTAGGCTTGTAACCCAAAAAACCTATTTAGTATTTATATTTTAGAATCATATAATAAATTCTTTAAAAGATAGAAATATTTCCTAAAGAACAATACTGCATCCTAATCCAAGTTTCTAATTTTACAAGAAGTTATCTCACACGTACTTTATGGTCCGTTGATCTTTTGCCACACAGATGATAATGGTGGCAGTACTAAACAACATCATCAATCTCAAACTGCGATTCTGCGATAACCGGTAATAATTGTCCGACGTACAGAGCCTAAGTAAACACTTTCTATTGAAAAGGAGGGGGGGGCGGGGAGGGTATATTTGAATTTCAGTGTGAATGTTAATCACCGTGAGTTATAATCTAGATTACGTAATATAATAATTCAAGAGGCGATATAATAGAGCGGTAACCATCATGGGGCGACAAACCCAAATTAGTTTCCAGGATCTTTGGAGCGACTTCTCCAGACGCAATGTGGTGACTTCTCCTGATACCTGAGATGGGTTCTCCAAGAGGCGAGCTCTCCACTATTCAGTAATTACAGCTATCTCTAAATTGTGTTGTCCTTTTGGGAGGAGGTAAGTTGCTGCACGCCTAAGTGTATTAGTAGAAAGGAGAGAAAGTGAACCAGTTGATAATGAAGGAAAAAACAAAGATGCACGGTTGCAAGATTAATGAAATTAAAGATCAATAAAGATAATAAGTTTTAAAATGTAGTCCATGATATATAGGTATAATAATGTTGAAGACTGCCAACCTAACTTATCTAGGTCAGTCAGCAGCATAGAGACTTTGGGAGTAAACTCATAATATTGCAGGGCAGGGAACGAATATTTATAATAGTCCATTTTAATAGTTCATTATGTTTGAATGCAACAGAGTGAAAATAACGCATGAATCTGTTTGATGACTAAATGTATTGTGGATGGAATCACAAATATTTATTTTATTGACCAAACTTTTGCTCCAAACACGTGTGCTAGCACACACCGCATGGCACCTACACTAGAAAGCAGTGCCGTCTTATGGCATGATGCAAACTGTGCAGTTGCTCAGGGCCTCACGCTTCTAGGGGCATCATGCTGCCATATTGTTAGTTAATAATAGGGCCGGTAGGGGGCTCCAGTGCATTGCTTTGCCCAGAGCCTACAATGTTGTTAAGACGGCACTGCTAGAAAGTTCCGAAAACTTTAAAAGGGTCCAACACATAATTGGATATCAGTCTGGTTCAGTTTTATACATATTTTCTTTGATATGTAGTTCCCAGATGTAGTTTGTATACGTTTGCTGTGGGCTTTCATGTTCGTTATAGTCTGTTTCTCTCATCGTATTTAATTTGATTTTTATGTATCTTTTTATAATGCTAAAAGCTTTGTTTTCTCCGAAAGAACTTAATATGAAATTTCCTTGAGAGTTTGCTTCAAAGATTCACATGTGAATATTTAGACTTTAGTACCGGCATATAAAGGATCAAAGAGTATGCATTGATGTTCTGGACTGAGTGGCGTGCAAAAAGGACATTTGGAGTTAATCAAGTTTATATCCCATCGGTTTCTGTCAACGGAAGTGTATTTTATCCAATTTTCTATGTATATCAACGTCATTGAAAATAAATTACTACAAAAGATATTTGTCGAATAAATATTGATATTTTGACATTATTTATTCCGCTGTTTGTAATTGATATTATTTTTTAATGCAAAGAGACAAATCTTGGCTTTTGAAAAGGTGATCACAGTATGAAAATTATAGAACATTTCTTACAGAAAAGGTCCGACTTGATTTTTATCGATTATACAGGCAGCTGGAAGAATAAATAGAGTTGTCATTGTTGTGTTAAGTAGTCCATATAGATAATACACACAATAATTTTTAAAAATTCCAGCACTGATGTCGTTTCTCTGCACACCAGGTCCGATGGGAAGCTGTTCAACCTGGCACGACTGTGCTCGAAGACCAAAGTTAGGCAAGTACTCATCAGGGAGATGCTCTTTGATGACGACGCAGCTCTTGTCACCCACACTGAGGGTGCACTCCAGAGACTGGAAGACCGTTTCGCTGATGCCTGCAAACAGTTCAGGCTCACTATCAACCTAAAACAAATTTCAGTGCTCAAGATGTCAACACTGCCCCTTCCCTCAAAATCGACGGCACTACCCTGGAAGTAGTCAATAACTTTATTTACTTGGGATCAACCATCAGCAACACTCTTTCGCTTGGTGTGGAGATGGAGAGAAGGCTTGGAAAGGCAAACACAATCATGGCCTGACTAACAAAGACGGTGTGGGAAAACAGCGCGTTGACAGTGCACACCAAGACTCAAGTCTACCAAGCCTGCGTCCTGAGCATCCTCCTATATTGAAGTGAGACCTGGAGCACTTACATGAGGTAAGAGCGTCGACTAAACTCTTTCCACACAAAATGCCTACAACGCATCCTGAAAATCGGCTGTCAAGACCACATCCCACACAACGTGATCCTTCAACGTGCAAGTGTCCCAAGCATGTACTCCCTGCTGAACATACGCCCCCTTCGATGGCTGGCACACGTCAGATGAATGGAAGATGAGAGGCTGCTAAAGGAAATCCTATTGGATAGTTGGCCATTGGAACCAAAAGAGTCGGCCGTCCATCACTCCGCTTCAGGGATGTGTGCAAGAGGGATATGAAGGCATGCAGTATTTCAACAGACAGCTGGGAAGAAGAGACCGAGGATAGAGGCACCTGGAGACTGACAGTCAGCAAAGGCATAGCGGTTGCTGATAAACCCAAGAGAAAGAAGCCTGCAGCAGCAAACCAAACAATTCAGACTTCCCAGTACGTCTGCTCCAACTGCAATAGGGATTGTCACTCGCGCATTGGCCTGCACAGCCACAACAGACGATGCCAAAACCCCAGAGACAGACAATACTCCAAGGGCGCTACTCGGATGGTCTTCCGAGACTGAGCTGCCAATAAATGAATAAATAAATGAAGTGTGGACTCAATGGTTATAAGTTCAATTTTAGATTTGGAGTTATTTTAGGCTAATATGTTGAAATCGGTATGTTAGATATTTCAATGAAAAAGAGAGTAAAGTGACAATAGATGAAAATGTTGGTAAGGAATCTCTGTTGTAACTAATCATGGTCGGTATTATTTGAAGATGGGGTGGGGAGGCGGAATAAATGATGAAAATACTACGTTCATAACAGTACAGTTCTATGTAGTTTGTGTACATTAAGAGAAATACACTAGACAACGTTTCACCCACTTCAGACAATTCTTGTTCCGTACAATGATATATAAAACGAATTTTTCTGTATGAAATATGTGTGGAAAGAATACGAATTTTGTATTACTATGTATAATTAATATATTTATTTGTTTGCTGGTTTTAAATCTGCTAATTCCATTACATATTATTGTAATGTAACATTGTTTACTGGATTTGACATTGTCCAGAAATTCAGTTCAGTTCAGTTTGACCTGGGTTGTGTTTTTAATTACATTGACAAACAACTAATAATATAAACATTGTATCTAGTTTTTGACATTGCTTCAGAGTCAGTGACAGTTTTAGTAAACAACTTTTTTGAATTGTTTAAAATTCTTTCTCAGAGTAAGAATCGTTAAGTCAAGGCCATATTTGGAGTACGTGATATGTGATATGAAACATGTGCTAATTGATTGTTACAAACTTCTAATTTTTCTAGATGACTGGCCCTCATCCAGGAATCTGTTTTGCGTCTTAAGCTAGGGTATAGCTGTTGTCTTGATAGAGGTTTCGCAGTCGGGCTCCAAACAATTGATACGTTAAGTTGCTTTATCCAGTTAAAATTGAATTTTTATTTTATTGAATCTCAAGTGATTCTTTTCTCTGGAAATACATAAGTGCTCCTACAAAATTCATGGATGAAGACGTTTATTAGAAGTTATACTGAATTCAAAACTGGAATCATAATTTCTGTGATTCAACAAAGAACTGTTGACATAACATCACTTTGCAGACTACAACATACGTCATTACCTTATATTTTGAATTTCATCGGAACTCGAACTTACATTCATTCACGACCTTTTAATACTAAGACTTATATTTTTAATTCATGGAATATTTTTGGATTTGATTTGTAAAACCGTAAGTTCTTTTTTACCCTCATTTTTCACTTGGTATTCTAGGGAAATAAATTATGTGTTCAATTTTACAAAGCTTTTTGTCTTCACTTTTTTATGTTACTTTTTGTAACAGCCTAGGCTAGCAACAGAAAACGTATGGTTCGTCTTGTGTGGATGTTGTTTCACAGGTTTGGAATTTACAATTTCAACGACATGGTAAATTTTGCTTGTTCTCATAGGAACATCTGAAAATAAGTGCTCATATTCAAATAATAACTATTAAAGTTCACTTATTTCTTGTTGTTTCAAATGTGAAAGTTTCTGGTTGAGATTATTCATAATTTATGAATTTCGAAGATCTGTCACTCCAAAATCAATAGAGTCCGATCGCATTCCCTCACATAAATCCTCACTGAGTGCGACAGGTACAACTTCATTAACTGCATGATTAACCTGGCTATCTATCTCAATATACTGGTACTCCTTTAATTTATTTAAATCCAGGGAGTATTATTAATATGATTTAATTTATTCATTTTCTTCTTAACTTTGTATGGGTTGTAATACCTAATCTGAAGAAACGTTTGAAGAATGAACAAGAGAGACAGAACTCTTATCACCAGACCCAAACGTTCTTTCCATTGTAGTTCTGTCAAACTATAATTTCACTTTTTACTTGAATTGCTGGATGCCAAATTGAAGCATAAGCAACTGGAAAATTCCGGACATAAAATTTAATCCTTTATCAAATTGGATATATTTGGAAAGGCAAAATTAAGTTAAAGAAAATAAAAAAACTTTATCAAATCTTTTACTATTGTTTTAATTTCAATATTCGTCAAAAAATTGCCTCTGAAAATCTTGTTGACGCACACATTATGGTCAATACGTATTGTTTACCTGCCTTGGTCTTAGGAAAGGGACCAGCACAGTTTACCATTATTCTGCTAACTGGTTCCTCAAATGCAAGAGTAAGTTGCAGATAAGCCTTCTGATTGGGTTTTCCTACCATCTGACAACTATGACAAGATCTGAAGTATTTAATAGCATCACTTTAATTTTTGGCCAATAGAAGTGATTCAAGATCTTGTAATAAGTTTTATTAATCCCTAAATGACTGGTCAAAGGAGTTGTATGGGCCAGACTAAGAATGTCCTTTTTTATGATTTTGGAACTACAATTTGTTAGTTCACTGACCACTCATCAATAGGTCACCATTTTCTCATAAGATTCCCATTTTAATGAAATAAGAGACATGTACTTCAGTGGCTTTAGTTTCACTACTGGGTTTCTAAAACAAACTGGAGATCTCAGGATCTTTTTCCTATTTAACGACAAGTGACTGTAGTCTGTCACCCTGATTAGAAAAAAGAGAATGAGTATGTGATGTGTCGAATTTTGAAAACTCTTGGAAACATTGGTTAAATGAATTGTATCAAAGTCAACTTAATTAAAGTAGAAAGGGCTAGAGACAGTTATATGATTTTTTTTTTCATTTCATCTCTGAACGTCAAAGAAAATTCGTTCCACGCGACAAAATTTGACCGAGTCAACTGCTATGGTACAAGGGTTTGACATAACCCTCTTCCCAAAATCAACCGGTTAAAAGGGGAAGCTTATCAATAATTGATTGTTCAAAGGAACGCTTTTTACAGCATGATTAGCTATCTTGACAATCAGAAATTCTACGCAGAAGATTTAGGAAACAGTCGATTCTGATTGATTAATAGATACTTATGGGCGTAACTCTGTAAGGAATTAAGGGTTTTGCTTTGGAGAAATTTTTTCAGTCTTCAATCTTTCTTGAAAGAAGTTAGACGGGACTCCGGAACGTGGAAATCACGTTTTGGTTATTGAGAAGGGGCCGGATAATTGTCTTAGATAGGAGACAGACTATACGTTTGAGATTCGAAGAAGACGAATAAGAAACGGCAAAGAAAACAGCTTTCCTAAACTCTTCCGAGATTCCGGAAGTCTACTGAGATTTCCTGAAAATTCCTGTATCAATTCCAAGTACCAGAACAAATTCTGAGCCGAAGTCTAGGTCCAGGGAGGATCGTCAAGTCAAGGTTCGACTGTCAAGAGTCAAGGTCCAGACCAGACGACTAGACAAAGGTTGACAAAGCAGGGACGAACGGAAAATTTAATGTCCGGATAAGATAGGTGATGTTGTCGCTCATCGTTGCACTCAAAGGTCACATCTCGTAGGCAATGATGAATTGAATTAATTCTGTCACTGACAAGTAATAGCAACAATAAAGAAAATTTGTATTGTTTTTTTTTTATTTTGCGTACTTGTTAGTACTTTTTCCTTCTTTTGTAGCCAAGAAATTGATTTTTTTTTCATTTTTAAATTCTGTTGTTAAACTGATTAAATTTTATATTTGTTCATCGAAAGGGGCCTCGTTGTGTTCATTTCTTCAATATACTTGTTCAGAGAGCTGCATTCTTCTTTCTATCTATCCACACTGGGTAAATTACAACGCGGGAGTTCATTCCCTAGCAACGAACCGTAGTGGAAGAGATTGGTGTGTTTTGAACGCCGCTAATTTATCACTGAGTACTTAAAAGAGGATCGCTGTGATCAATATCCTATGTTTGATCTAAATAAAGAGTGAAAGTGTCCTCAAAAAAAAGCATGACCAATACATGTGGCAGCTAAAGAACAACTTTCCTGATCAACATCATTCTCGAGAACTTTCTTCGCCATAACCCCTAGTAATTAAACAAACTGGGCATAAATCAGGGAATTCTTTTTCAATAGGGTCGACTTTCTGATCCAAACAAAGCTTGTCAGTTACAAATGGATTAACCACAACATTACATTATCTCCAGCTAGGTCGTTGACTAGTAATAAATAATTGCCCTCAGTAAGTAAAGAAACACTATTCCGAATGTCACGAGTCCTAAGTCTGATGACAAATTTACATAATAGAAAGAAACATTAGTAAAGCCTCAATCTACTTCCTGAACAAGACACTCTCATTAGAAGACTTCTCAGTAAAAGGCAAAGTACCTCATAATAAAAAATTGAGATATTCCTGTGTCTCTTAAACTGTTAATAAGGATGGGTATGGCCGAATCATCCAAGAGTGATGCAGAACCCCTCGACATGAATGGTTCATAAATCTCCATAAAAAAATCAGACTGGAGTTTATGAGACCCAACAAATGTATTGATTTCAATTTATTACCGTGACCTTGACCTCTTAGAAATAAGAGCATTTGAAATAGGTGTGTCTTTATTCTGATGCTTACTTATAAATTTGTAGCAATCACAAATAACTTGGCCCTTCTTCTTGCAATAAGTACAAGTAGGAAGACATAAGCATTTTTGATCAAGCTTATCAGAAGCTTGATTTCTAAAAGTTGTACCAGATTTTGTTTTAGAAGGGCTCGTATTAGGTTAAAATACTTTTTTTTTTTTACCAGAAGACTGCTGAGTGTAAGACTTGCTTACATAAGAAATGTTGTGAGCTAATGAATACTCGTCAGCAGCACGAGCAGCATTTTCTAAGATTTTAACCTTATGCACATCAAGATAAGTCTTAATGTTCCTATGGACACAGTTCTTAAACTTTTCAAGTAATACAAGTTGTCCTAGAGTATCATAATCTTGATCAATTTCCTTGGCTAAGCACCATCTATGCAATATCTGCTCTTTTTCTCTTCCAAATTCGACATGAGTTTGTCTAGCTTTTTTTTTATAGTTCCTGAATTTCTGCCAATAACCATAAGGAACTAGCTCATAACCCTATAAAATGCATTCCTTAACCAGATTATAGTCAGCTCCTTGATGTAGTGACAGTGAATTGTAAATATTACTAGTTTTACCAATAAATACACGTTGTAATAATAGATTCCAATGCTCACTTGGTCATTTAATATTTTCAGCAATTGTTTCTAAGAAAATATTTTTCTACCTCTTTTTCTCTAAAACAGGGTACTAACCTAATATTTTTAGCAACATCAAAGTTTGAATTTGCATGCAAAGTGGGTGTAACGGGAATTTTAAACATTAAACTTCTTAATTGATTCGGCGTTCGTTAGCTAGGGAATGATCTCCCACGGTGGATGGAGAGATGGAACGTTACAGATCAGATAGCTGAGCAAATTATTGAAAGAAAAGAAACAACATTGAGCGCCCTTTCAATAAATAATAATAAAATTTAATTAATTAATATATAATCAAAAGAAAATCACTTTTCATCTAACAGATTTACTAAATTAAATATACTCAATTAATGCATAACCAAAATTCACTTTCCAAGCCAACTGATTTACAGTGACAGAATTTAGTCGCAGTGCTCCATTTACATAATTTTACAAGTGTTGAATTTTGAGCGCAATTCCCACGCTTTGACAACATCACCTGACACCTATCTCCTCTCGACTTGTTTCCGCGTCGAATGCATGTGCTTTGGTCCTCTTTCCGACCGTCTGATATTCCGACCTCTCGTAGACTTGGATTTCTCCTTGACTCATCGGGTTCCTAGACTTATCAATGCTTTCTCCTTCTTCTCACTCGGATTAAAAAGCTGTTTCCTTAAATAAAGAGTATGTCTCAGGCTAAACAAATTCCACTACTCATTTCTAAATAAATAAATAAATAAATAAATAAATAAATAAATAAATAAATAAATAAATATTTTGGTTCCTACTCAGACAAGTGGCTCATATTGACCAAATTCTGATATAATGTGATCTTTAAAAATTAAAAATCTATACAGATTCTGTGTTTCGGTAAATACCGTTACTTTAGTACAAATGACCTTAGCTCAAAGTTCATTTTAGTTAGCGCGGCAATTGGTAATGAACTATCAGGTGCGTTCTCAGACAAATGCGGCAATATATACCAGCATACATTCAATGCAGTTCAATAAAATAAATGCTCATTTACTTATGACACAATATCCACTTAATATAGCTACATTGAAGTAACATGCATGCTCATTTAACTGTTGCGAAATCATATATAAATGCACACTTGTTATTAACTGGCAATAGTAAATATCATCCTACCCAGAGAATCAATTGACATATATCATAAGAAATATGACACATTTGTATATTAAGGTTAATTCCAAAATCCCTTTAAAATATTGCATATTTGCATTCTTTGGGGTACATCATAAATTCCTATGAAATTTTACACATTTAATATTTAATTATATGCAGTCCGTCAATTCTCTCAAAAAACTAATAATTGTAAAATCAAAGAATTAAAAGAATTAAAAGGGCAAAAAACATATCAATAGAGTCATACGAAATGAATACACGATACATGCGTGAATTGTAAGAATATCAACACATTTTCAAACAAACCAAACAAATGTAATAGACTATTCAAATGGGAACTAAAATTGGGTACCTTAATGCGCTTTCTTTCCTTACAACCGTGTACTAGCCTATAGCTTGTCGTTCCTTTTAAAGACAGCTCTCTGGCCCTTTCTACTTTGTTAACGAGGGATAACTCTATCCTCAGGTTTCCCATGGAGCCTCAAATTCGACTTCTCGCAAGCAAAATTGGACTAAAGAATTTTGGGCAAGCGGTATCCCTGAATTGTTTCCCAAAGTGTACACCCTTAATTTGCCTGAGCAATCGGAAATAACTGTTCGTAAAATTATCTCCAAATAATCATATCTATCAACAGATTTCACTACACTAAAATATGCTGCAATTAGCTTCCTTTGAAAATTCAATTATTTGACGTACGCTCCTTTTGAACTGTTACCGTCGGAGTTCTATCGCACGTATGCCATTACCGGTCAAAATGAAGCTTAACGTAACCCTTCTATGTGTTCAGAGATGAAATAAAGAAATAATCAGTGAACTTTCTCAAAACCTTTCTGGTTAGACTATGTTAACTTCAAAGCACAGTTTATTTCACCTTAAGTCTCAATACGCCTTCAAAATTCGACACTTCACATTGGGAATGTGTTTTCACTTGCCAGCTCTAATTCATTTAATCTAAATTGATAATCCCTTCCTTTCTTTCTCTCTTTCTTTCTGCAATTCTATTTGCATTTGCATTTGTCTCTCTCTCTCTCTCTCTCTCTCTCTCTCTCTCTCTCTCTCTCTCTCTCTCTCTCTCTCTCTCTCTCTCTCCAAGAATTCTGGGTAGGATTTGAAATAAAAATATCCACTTTTGATGACATTGTAAAAAGACGGTTGATTCCCTAAAGATTTCTAAAATGCAAAATAGTACTTGCGATTTACAAAATTCTGAAACTAAGCGAATTTAAATTTTAAAAAAAAACCAAATATTTCTGAATATTTTAGCCAAAATTCGTATCCCAGACGAGTCCCCAAATTTCTGTTACGAGTCTAAGCTCTTACAAAAAGTAACAGAAACGAGTAAAGACAACAGGCTTTATAAAAGATTTAAAAATTATTAATTCACTAGAATACCAACTGAAAAATGAGAAAAAGGAACTTACGATTTTACGAATCAAATCCAAAATAACCCAAGGATTAACAAAATGAGAAGTCCTAGTATTAAAAAGTCCTGAATGAATCTGAGTTTGAGTATCGATGAAATCCAAAATGGAAGACGATGAAGTATGTTATAGTCTGCAAAATGATGTTATGCCAGCAGTTCTTTGTTGAATCACAAAAAATATTATTCCAGTTTTAAATTCAGTAAAACTTCTAATAAATATCCTTATCCAAGAATTTTGTACTAGCACTTATGTATTCAGGGGGAAAATCGCTTGAAATTCAATAAAATAAAAATTCAACTCAAACTGTTCACAGCAGCTGAACGCATCATTTGTTTGGAAACCGACTGAAAACCTCTATCAAGACAAAAGTTACACACTAGTTTAAGACGCAATACAGATTCCATAATGAGGGTCAATCCTTTAGAAAAAGTAGAAAGTTTGTAACAATAAACGCGTTTCATATCACGTACTCTTAAGTATGGCCTTGCTTAGGTTAATGATTCTTGCCATGAGAAAGAATTTATTTTTTTTTAAATTCGTTTATCAAAACTGTCACTGACTCTGAAACAATGTCAGAAACTAGATATAATGTTTCAACTATAAGTTACTTATCAATGAAATAATAAAATTAACAGTCAGCCTCAGGTCAAACAGAACTGAACTGAATTTCTGGACAATGTCAAATCCAGTAAACAAAGTTACATTACAATAGCATCTAATGGAATTAAAAAATTTAAAACCAACGTACAAATAATTAAATTATATATATATATATATATATATATATATATATATATATATTTATATATATATATATATATATATATATATATATATATATATATATATATATGACAGTAGTTTCATTGAATTAAATGTAATATAATATAACACGGATTTGATTTCTAATTACACTTACCTCAACTTCATTCAAAACAAAAAAAAGTCACATTGACCTACATTTACGCTTTGGTGATAATTTAAAATTAGTTACGTTTAATCGTACTTTTCAGTCAATGAAAGCACAATTCTTGCCGATTACATACGCAGTTTTTTTTTAACAATTTCAACAGAAACTCATTTTCTTTTGCTGTCATTACTTATTAGGGTTTTTGTGTAGCAGAGGAGTAGCAACAAAATTCCTCGTTGTATATTCTTCCAAAGCAAAAATCGAATATAGGAGACTAAGTGTGAGGAAGTCGTCCAAAGGTAGGCATTCCCAAACAGGGTATCGGAAATGTGAAATGATATTTACGCTCGAGCAGATTTTAAGCTCTGACATATTTTTATGCAACTGGTTCCTTGACTTATGAGGTACGCATGGAGCAAGATTCACACTTACAGGACATAACTAACTTTATGAAATCGTCTCATGTCCGTCTTGCTGATGCTTGGCAACTATATGAACAGTTCCAGAATGTTTGTGATGGGCTGATTAAATAAAAGTATCATGTTATTAATGAGAACTAAACATTCCTTTGGTCACTTACAGACTGTGATGGTATTAGAGGCGTCGATCGATCAAAATCGTAGGCTATAAACAGTATGGTATGGTTAAACATGAAAAAGAAACAATGCTTTGTTCCTAACAGTGACACAAAAAGTATAAGAACTTCATTCAGAGTAATGTGTTCGACTGCAGAAACTGTTTCTGCAAATTGGCGGAAGAGAATGAGAATATAAGATTGCGATGGAACGAGTGAACTGCGCACCAGTTTTATTCAAACATGCTTATATATAATATCAAACCGCAAATTGGACGTAGAAAATTAATAGGTTGTCATAAAAACTGCATATCTTGTCCTGATGCCCAGTGACAGCAAATTGACGGCCACTTAGATCTCGTGGGATAAGAAAGAAGTACAGGAAGTAATTAAGAAAGTCATTACTGGTAGAAATTTCTGCACCTAAATTGAATATATTTTTGAGATATCTACAACCAAGATACTAAACGCTAAAACTACAAATATTATTTCTATCTGATGATTCTGATCTTAATTGCAATTGCTTATAAATGTAAATAACAAACGAAATATAAGTCTAAGAAAAATTCTCAGATATATATTTACATACATAAACGATAACTGCAAAACAAAAACATCAAATGTCTTGGTCGCCTTCTTAAACTCTTGTACACCACCCAAAAATTCTAACTCCAAAGGTTCCTTCTCCAAACGAAATTTGTTGAACCATTTGCAAAGTACGATGCCTCAGAGCTGATTTTTGAATCACTGTTTACATTACACTACACTACACTACACTGCACTACACTACACCACACACACACCCCCCTCTAAGAAGCAAAACCGATTTCCTAAATGAAAAAGTTCAGAAGAAGATGCTGGTTCTTGAATCACAGTTTACACTACTCTAAACTACACTACACTACACTACACTACACTACACTACACAAACACACACACACCTATAAGAAGCAAAACCGATTACCTAAATGAAAAAGTTCAGAAGAAGATGCTGGTTCTTGAATCACAGTTTACACTACTCTAAACTACACTACACTACACTACACTACACAAACACACACACAAACACACACATACACAAACACACACACATATACACACATAAAAAGCAAAACCAATTTCCTAAATGAAAAAGTTAATTAGATACTTTTGTCTAATCAGTAGCAAACGTACGCCAATCAAAACATGTTGTAGGCCTTTTCTATAATGGCTAGACTGCATCATCGTGATGTGCCACCATGGATGTTGATTTGAAGAATGCTTAAAGACAGGACAAGACTGGCAGAACTTATATTTTTGTTAACAATGAATTGGGCCTTTCTTTAAAGTTTTCTTTTTTCGAAAAACGGTTCAAAAATTATATTCAACCCAAGCCGAGCTGTACCAAAGACTTATAATAAAAATGGAACTAACAGCTGCCTCGCTAGAAACTCAACATAAAGAAGTTAGTGTTAGGACTGGTCAGATTGGTGTCAGGATAATGTGACTGGGTTGGACATCATGCTACATGTCTGCTCCATGATGCCCCAGTGCTAGACATCGTTATAAACTGCCACACTGCAGACATTGTACCGATATGATTGAATTTGAATTTTAAAAAAAATATACGTTAAAAATCCATATCAATACACACGCATTTTTCTCTCTACCCCACCCCAAACCAAACTCATAAGCGACAGTCAAAGTAACTCCAAATTATTTTATACACCAAAAACTAGGTAGAGTACATTTGTTGCAACTAGTATATTTAAATACTGGTTGGAAATTTTTAATAAAAAATAAACACTGATGGTGGACTAGATTAGATACATTGCTGAATCATGCGGGTACCATGGATTGAAATATAAATTTAACTTCACTGATTTAATGTTATTCTTTATAATTTTTGTACATTTCTGTGTTATGAGTAAATCGAGCCGTCGAGAATATATTATTTTGCTATCTGTAAAAAAAAGCAAAGATTAAGCAGCCTCTAAAATATTTTGCTGAAATGCGAGAAAAGAAAGGTTAGATTCGACCTAACTACCCTCAAGACTTCTTTGATATTTTATATGTAACATATGTGACTCAATCCATTTTAGTTACAAACCCAGAGACCTTAAAGTTCTTGATGCCTTTATCATCGAGAAACATTACGTTCTAACAAGTAAAAAATAAAATAAAAAATAGAAATTTTTTCGATATCTGACGATAATTAGCTAAACTTCGGCCAACTAGGACAAAGCTATTACAAGATCAAGAAGTAAATAATTGGCCTCCTACGGTATGCACCTGGATATAAATTGCCGTAGATTTTATACAAAGCCACGCTATCGTAACTCTTTATCAAAGCTAATTACTTTCATATTCGTGTTTTCTTGAAGCAATTATGCCTGATGTTTAAAAAAAACTCCTTTTCTTAATAAAAAGAAGCCTTTACAAGCGACCGTGTTGCTCACCGCTTTGTACTGAAATAAAACTTTAGTTTGTTACACCCGAGACGATGATATAACCACATGAAAGAAACCAACTGTAGTCCAAGTTTGCGTAAAGAACGTGAGCTTTATAGTTTTATGATCCCACATTCTTCACTCCACGACAAAGTTGGTCCTTAAATTAGCTATACATCCCATTTATTACTATCTTAGATGGATTACGTGCTCTAACATAACAAGCTCTACCGACTTGCGTCAATAACTGGGTAAAGAAGAATGATACTCGACTTCTTAAAGAATTGGTTCGGTCATGAAAAGCAAACAAGGTATTATATATATATATATATATATATATATATATATATATATATATATATATATATATATATATATATATATATATATATATATATATATATATATATATATATATGTCTAGCACTGGGGCATCATGCCGCAGACATGTAGCATGATGTCCCAACCAGTCACATTATCCTGACATCAGGCCGACCAGTCCTAACACTACCCTCTTAATGATGAGCGTCAAGCGAGGCAGCTGTTAGTTCCATTTTTGTAAGTCTTTGGTGGTCTGACTCTACCGGGGATCGAACCCACGACCTCCCGCATCTGAGGCGGACGCTATAACCACTAGGCCACCGGAGCGGTATGAGAGAGAGAGAGAGAGAGAGAGAGAGAGAGAGAGAGAGAGAGAGAGAGAGAGAGAGAGAGAGAGAGAGAGAGAGAGAGAGAGAGAGAGAGAGAAAGAGAGAGAAGTTAAAGTTCTCTAGAGGTAATGCTACATTGGAGAACATTCACAAGAATACAATAGGGTAAATATAATACACTTTCGTCATTACATACCAACAATACTCTTTTTCAAATAATTCCTCGAATATTATTACTGCAGATATTGCAGAAGCAACGGAGTTTGCACAAACATGCTTTGCTTCTGCGTATAGATAACTAAGAAAATTAGGTGCTTCCAAAGATGGCGTAGAGAAAAAAAAATTCAAGAATAATAATATATCGAAAGACTGGAAGAACTGAACATCACGTTAAAAAGGACTGACGAGAAAACAATAATAGTATTTAAATATGAAAATGTAGTAGTCGAAGTACTGGCTAAAATAATTGCAGAGGCAGCAGCACCAATAGAAGCAATATAAATAGTTGTGAAATAATTTGTGCTGACGACGGTGACGTTGGTATTGGCGCAGCCTCAAATTTAAACTCGCTTTATTTATTTTTTATTTCATTCAGAATGGGTTACTTTCCATTGTGGGTTTTTTTTCAGTAACTTAGCTTAGCATATCGTTTGTCCCGATGAGTCAGTAGTGCTGTGGTTGGTATTTTTTTATATTATTGACACTATATATGTATAAGTGTTGCTATGTCTTTCGTGTTTCTCTCCTATTCTCTCTTTTATGCATTTTGATGGGTCTTCATATTGCTGTTACAAATTTTTGCGTACTTACCATTTTCTGTGCCTCGCTTGTTATTGCACGTCATTCTTTGTTTTCGTAACAAAAACGCTAACAGGGGTGGGGCATTATTACTTATAGCTCTCCAATTAATCTATAGACCTAGTTATCCATGAGTTTCCAATTAACCTAAAGGCATAATTAGCCATGAGTTTCCGTATTCATTTTGATTGATCATCTGAATAACGTTTTTCACATCTCAAGCGAGTGTTAGTTATTGGTGAAACACTGAATTTTGAGGTGTGCCGACGTAAGTGACGGTTTTTGTCTCTTTCTCTATCTCCACCGGATGAAGTCATCCACAAGTGTCTTCACGACCATCTGCTCTGTTCTTGTGAGGAAATGTCACTGTCTACATATTGTAATAAAATTAAGGGTGATGCGCATTTGGTTATAGCGCCCCGTTTAAGCAATTCTTAGGTTTGCGTGAATTCGGTGCGATTGGAAATATTCCGTTGCCCGAAATAACTAACCAATTACTAGGAGCAAACGTCACGGAAAGTGTTAGTGACTTTCCATGATGCCATGGTCAGTGCAGTGAGTAGCGAATTCGGACCCATCTCGCATGAGTGAGCCCAGTGTGATGTAGTACTTTATAAAATCTAATGGTGTACATTGGTTGTTGTGACTGCAGTGGCAAATTTACTGTAGGAAACCGGTAAATTACACAATTGAATAAATTAGAAGGGACTCGCAAGATACCGTTTATGTCGCTATGATGGCAAATGTGATGTAGTTTTATTGGCGTGATGTGCCTCGAAAGCATAGATTGACGGGCCTAAGGTGGCGTAGTTAAAATAGTTCCATGTGTTAGGGATAGATGTAGAGTTTCTACGGTGTGAACTGCTGACGGTACCTGAAAGCTGATGTAGAGAAATTATGTGGATGTACTGTTGATGGACAATTGGCAAGTTGTGAATAATGTTGTTGTTGTTGTTGGGCTTAACGCCATTTTTCAGCACACGATAGGCTATTCATGGCGGCCAGTATTAATGGTGGAGGAAGAAACCGGGAAATCACCGGAAAGAACCACCGACCCACGAGAAGCTACTGGCAAGCTTTCTCACATATCCACATTCGCCGAATCCTAGACTCGAACCCACGCAGACGGAGGTGAGATGGCAGTGATCCGTAACGGACAGCGCTTTAGACCACTCGGCCACTCGGGGCCCCTTATGAATAATGTGGTCTTGCATAGATTAGAGTAAAATTTAGGTACAGAAGGGACACAACTGGATTTCCAACTTACAACTGAAGTTGTATAGAAGTCTTTGGAAATGTGGGGTAAACTTATGACTTCTAGCGGGAATCGCGTCAGGGTTTTGACACCGCTCGGTCAAGCAAGGACCCCTGGCCTGTAACAATATTTTTCCTTAGACAATCTGTTAATTCCCCATTTCATGTATATATCTATTCTTCCCTCTCTCTCTCACACTCACACTTGATTAGTGCAAATTACATGACATGTTAATATATATATATATATATATATATATATATATATATATATATATATATATATATTATATATATATATATATATATATATATATATAATTAGCATTGTTTGAAGACGTTTCGTATTATATGATATGGGTTATGTGAAATTGTATTTTGTAGCTAACCTTAGCCTAAATCAAGTTCCTGAGGCAGAATCATTTGTTGAGTTCAGTGTTTAATTTGGGCTTAATTTATTTACAACTATTCTTCTCTTGAAATACAAGGTGCTCTATATTATTATTGGAATTAGACATTATCTGATGATCATTGCGAATTCAGACAAGAGAACCTTGGAGTATATTACTATGATTAAACAAAAGACTGTTGGCACATCTACACAGTTCAGACCATTGGTGCATTAGTACATTAGAGACTACCGGCTATTACAAACACATTACCACTTCCAGTGTTTGGCAGTTTAAGACTTTTCTTCATTACTTGTGTATGTAATCATGATTATTTGGGATTTAATTAGTAATATCCTAAGTTCTCTTTTATATTTTCAATTTGTATTCAGGGGAAAATATTTGTTGAATTTTATAAATTGTATTGCCTCTCACTCGGTTCTTTTAATTAAAGACCATAGAGTCGACGTATTTTATACATACACAGTACATTTAAGGGATGTGCTCCCCTGGTCACAATCATGTACGAACAGTGTTCAAATTTGAACAATTTAATTTTGATTGGATGCGGTGGCGGGATTATATATTATGGCCCTTACACCCAGAAACATAAACACATAAATTAAGTTTTATCATCTTTGATATGTACGCCAATGTATTATACATATGCACTGCTATACTTTGGTAAGCCTGGGAATCTTGAGTTGACATGTAATGCCTTCCTAGCATACACTTTTCAACTATCGACGGGGAAAGACATAAGGTCACGAATAGGAGATGCAACAATATCCTACTTCGGCTTATCGTCCATTTACCTATTCGAGGAGTGTTACAAAAGTTGTGAATATTAGTACTCTGTAAATCAAAGTGCTTTATTAGTCAATAGCATGTCTGTAAAGCCTATGCAAATCTGGACACTTTCTCAGTGTGATTAGACAATTATTAAATGCCATTTAGTATTCACTTTTTGATATACTATTCAAACAATGGAAAATTACACACCCTACCACATGTTGGCTTTCAAAAGGCCCACCTCTCATCGAAATATTGTTAACGGGATTCAACCCAAATCAATAAGAGTTAAATCAGGGCGGTATGGAGGACGCAGCAAAGATAAGATATTGTTCTCTTTCAGGAAGTGTCTGTCATGGCAGCAGATCTATGCACCTTCGAGTTGTCAGAGTTGATAGCTACCAGAGGTACACCATTTTTTTGAACGCTTCTGGACAAAAAATGTCCAGTGACACTAGTATAATCAGGCGTAGGTATTTGGATTGCTAGGCGTTTTGCATTGCAAAAAAATGTGTATAAAATTATATTGACAGTCGGACTACATCGAACGATTTTTATCTTTGCTCCTTTCCGCTGATCAAAACTTTTATTTGCTCTTTTTAGTCGGGTTTAAAAATTAACTCCAATGTTTCATTGACTACGACAATTCCATTCAAATGTTGGTAGTTATGGCTTTATACAAATGTCAACCCTAGTCTATTTTTGATTGTCAACAGCTGTGAGACCCAATAGGTACAAACCTGAGTGCAAAACGATTCTTAAATATAATGAAAATGGCTAAATTAATGCCTTTGATAATAAAAATATATTCCACCATTATCAATCATCTTCATTATTTGTCCCCTTCACAGCAGTTATTTATCGCTCACCAATGTCAGACAATGGTCATTCAGAACATGGGTTTTCTTCCATATATTACTGACCATCTTTAAAGCTCCCACCTTAATAGTGTAAAATATGACAGTGAATTACACCTGTAAACTTTATCAAAGTCCGCGTGGTGTCAGCCAGCTCCTGGATTTTATAGTACGTTTTTTGCAATGGCATAACTTTCCAAATATTTGAGATATTTTACATCCTTTTCATTTACCTATATAACGTCACACTCGAATATCTTTTGGTGCTAGGCATTCTGCACATGCAGTAGCAAATGATTTTTATAGAATGTTATTCTGTCCTTCGATCGGCATTAAATTTATTGACAGGCTGAAAGAAACAAATAGTTACAACAAATTAATTATAACTTTCTAATACTTCACCGCCTACTGTAAAGTGGTTAGGACCTAAAACGGGGTCAGGAGGACCTTGGAGTCAAATACAAAAATTAAACTACTGCATGGAAAGTTCGGGTTTTTCAAGAGTAATGATTGAGTGGTATACACGTCTACGCTTATTATTCAAAATTGCTTAAATGTCCGTATCCCAAAATCAGCTTTATCTTCATGTTAGAAATGTCAACAGTTTGGAGAATAAAAGATATTTTAATAGTAATTTCATAACTGGAAATATTTCTCATAACAAAAGTGTAACAAATTTAAAAAATATACAAAGATATGTCAAAATAATAACATAAAAGACTTTCTGAGCAAAAGTACAATCTTGTCACACAAAAAATATATTCACACCCTGGTCTCAACACAAAGGGAGTTTTAGTGTCATACAAGGTCCTGTGTGATAAATTCATCATTATTCAATTGTATCAAAAAAGATTTTCATTCATTTTTGTTGATTTTCTGCATGTACCAATTAATGTATGCCAAAATTATTTTATCTTAAATCTATTAATAACAAGAATAAATTCATATAAAAACAGATCTGACAAGGTATGCATACAATAAGCATTTATGGTTAGTAGCTCATTTTCAATCAATGATCCAAGAGAGATAACCTATCCATATCCATTCCAATGAGAGAGAGAGAGAGAGAGAGAGAGAGAGAGAGAGAGAGAGAGAGAGAGAGAGAGAGAGAGAGAGAGAGAGATATGTATATAAAAAATTAAACCATTTAAAAAGCACGGAACATGTATTGTAAACGTTCTCTGTCACAAAAATGCAATATAACCATAATTTTCATGTCAGGTCCAGTGAAGAGAGTAAATACAGAAACAAAATATGGCCAAAGTTTGAGTAAATTTGTTGCCAGGTAACAGAAAAATAATCTCTGCATTAGATCTCCTTACAAACCACACTATTGCCTAATCTTATTTTAGCCATCTTTCTTGTGTATCAATCTTCTAAATAAAGTGGGTTTTATAAATTTGTTATTATTTTACTTTATCTCTGTGATCCATATTGAGAAAAACAACCTCAAATTAGGTAAATGTATTCCACTATAATGCTGCATGTTCATCTACTGCACATTTGTGTCTTGTGAGTAGTTTAAATAGCATCGTGTTATCACAGAATGGATCAATATTTGGAAATTCTCAACATAATTCTATGTTCTTGGCATAGTCTGTGTTTGGCATAACTGTTAGTAATGGACACACATCAATACTTGTTAGTCAATTTAAATTGGCTTATTTTTTTGTTTTCTCTTAGAGATCACTTTGTGTAGGCCTCCATTAATGAAACAATTTTTTTTAAATAAAAATTCACAAGAAAATAATTTGTCACAAATATTTTTGGAACGAGAAAGTTTTGTTCTGTTAATATGATCAAAAAAAGAGTAAATATTATAAGGAAAGTATTTTTTTTTTTTAAAAAAATGCCAAAATGGGTTTGCCAAAATATGTTTGACTCTCTCTCTCTCTCTGGGGAGTGGAGGAGGTGGGATGCAAAACATTTTGCGTGAAAAATGATGTAGGATCATTAGTGACCTCATTTTTTAAAATTAAAACATTCTGAAGGATCATGTTTGGCAGGGGGGGTAGGATAGTAAAAACTGATTTAGATGAGAAGGGTAAGACTTGCAGGTTGTACATATCCTATCTGTTAACGCTCAACAAAATTATACATATTTGAAACAAAAAAAAAACTTCAAAAAATTGAATGTCTTTAATGATTCTCAAACAATATATCAAAACTGAATTTATACCCATCTCACCTATTGAGTAATGGGAGCAGTCAATGAACAATTCACAAATCTCTCTGTTTCAATAAATAAAAATGCCAGTCTTAGCTTTTAGTGTTCTAATTTACTGTTGCAATCAGTCTTCTTTCGCCATGTCCCCAGTTCGTTCTCTACGTCTTCTCACAGCATCGAGTGACACCTTTTTCAAATCATAGGCCTGACCAATTGCAGCCATTGTGTCAATAAATAATGTTGTTACATTGAGTTTCCATCCATATTCACTTGTGGAATAATCATGTGGAAACACATGGTGGTAATTGTGGAAACCCTCCCCACAAGCTCCAAATGAAACGACTGGATTTTCACCAGGGTTTATCCGCTTGTCATATGGATGCATGCCCCAGATGTGTGCTGCGCTGTTCACTAACCACGTAGCATTCAAAATGGCGCAGTACCGAAGTATTCCAGCTAGAAAGAATGCAGTCCAAAGCCGTTCACCCCATAGGTAATTAGGAACAATGGTCGGTATGACAAAACAGATGAGAATCGCCAAAATCTTGTAGTACCTAAAATATATATATATTACCTTTTCAACTGTATTAATGCATTATCAATGTGATTATAACAAATGTTATGCTTGTTTTCTCAATATCAACACACATTAAAGTCCAAATAAGAAAAGAATTTTCAATATATACTATATAAATATGTACTGTTCATTTTGTATTTTTAAAAGAAATGTGTTCATTCCAAGGTGATTTCTAAACATATTTATAATATTGTTTCAATGTAGGATCAAGGTAAAGATTATTCTATTTGATTCAAATGAATGGGGTTTGTTCCAACACTTGGGTCTTTATGATTTGTCATGCTTTCAAACTTCACATACAAGTGATTCTACCAGGGGTAGGACAGAAAGAATGTTTTGCTGGTAAAATCTACTGCCTTTGAAAATGATTTTCTAAAAATTGGAAAACAAACCAGTTTTTTTATACACTATACACATATTACAAAAAACAGTCATGACTACAAATGATAATTGGAACTATGCAATGAATGATGCACACATGCCTTAACAAGATGTGCCATGCTAAAAACACGATGTTTTAAACTACCAAATTATCTGACAGTCATATTTCCAAACTTCAAAATTTTTAATAATCTTAAAAAAAACCCCAATAAATATATGCCCATATGATGCACATATAAACAGTAAACAGTCCTGCTTTGAGCCTATGGAAAGCTCTCCAGGAGGCAATTTAAACAGCAAATTGTCATAGACAGAATTACAAGAAAAAATCAGGTATTCACAGCCACCATTTCAGGCTTAACTTAATTGGTTGACAATGGCTGCCTGGGTAATATGTTATATCCTTTGGTATTAAAGATTACTGGCAATCTTGTTAACAGCAGCAATATTTCTTTGAAGTCAGATTTTCCATATATAAAACTCAAAACAAAATTATTCAAATTGTTTGAATAGTGTTCAAGTGTGATTCATTTTTGAAAGTGATTCAGGAAGCAATTAGTAAGGCACGTGAAGCCCAGAAAAATAAATTTCAGAACTCCTGGTTGATGTAAATTTACTTTGTGAAGCAGAACAGCAAGGTAGTGCATTTAATTCTTTGCTTACACTGCAAATAACATATAAACATATGCCATTTTAGAGTGTACAACATTCTGTCAAAAGTAACCACCTTTTCGTAACATATTTGACACACATTCAATGTGGTTTTCTGTATTACTGTTAATTATCTTAATCATGTTAAAATACTAACTATTATTTAATCCAAGCTCTTCAGGATGATTTTACCAATGAAACATTGACTGAAAGATGATACTAAGTACTTGCTCATGTTTGCAATCTTAATATGTATTAAGTCTTAACACCCATACTGGACACAGGCATTTAATGCTGCTGTATTACCTATAAAGCCCCCATTAAACCAGAAAATAGAGGCCCCTTTCACCCAATTAATTGCAAGTCAAGATGTTACCCATGTTCCTTATTCTATCTAGACAAGCTTATCTCATGGTCAAAATCCATTCTGACCAGTATTCAGTGAGAGGATCAAGCAGGGAAGTTGAACAACAGTACCATCTAGTCTCTGTGTACAGAGATGAACACTAATGACATCTGAATTGTCTTCAAACATCATATCAATTTTTTTAGCACAGCAAAGACTGCATCATATGTGGCCTATATTTTGTCATCCAATGGATTTCAATGACAGAAGCGTGCTCTGCTAAATGAATGCCAGTGTGGTTGTGATTATGTCAATGTTGGCAAATATAGCAATGGTATTTGTCAATGCTGTCTACCAACTGTTTTTTCTTTTTAAGTGCATTTAAGACAAATTATTTTCTTTTATGCAGATTTACATTTCAAATAATTTTCTCTTGGCTTATATGAAAACATAGCTGATTCTCTACTGGTTGATTTTGCTCTTTCTGTTCATGCATACTGACCATCCATGGAATCTCAAAACAAACTATTTTTAGTCAAACACCCACCCACAACACTGATTGTCTGGAAATATGAAAGATATGCTGATTCACAGTGCATGCCAAGGATCAGAGTAAATTTTTTAAAACAAGCTGTGAATTGATTACCTGTTTGTTATAATTTGGAGAGTATAAGACCAAAGGCAGGTTATTTATTTAGGTGCTATCAGTATTAAAAAGATCAAAGATGGTTCATGATGACTATCGAGTCTTTGATTAAAAATTGGCTTATCATTGGCAAAGTGGAGTTAATAAGAAACCAAAAACTTATTTCAGCAGAAATACTTAAGTATTTTTTTCTTTTATTTAACCGAGTGTGGTTTTCAAGATATTTTAATAGGAATATATAAGGGTAACTCTTGTTTGGTAAATTTCATGTCAAAATGTATATTTGCGTACCTTTACTCAATGATAAAATAGTGTTGGCTAAAATATTGGTTGAACAATGCATGGAAATCAGTTTAAACTGGTGCAGCAGAATATGAAAGGTCCCATTTTTGTGCAATGTTTCATACAATGTGGATTTTAAGTATATCAGGGAAGAAATTGTTGTATCATCTGAGATATGCACCATCACATACAGGAAATATATACAAGAAAACTATTGTGAGCTTGTGATAAAGTGTGTGATAAAGTGTGAAACTTAATGATCACAATGAACGTCATTTGTGGACAAAAGGCAGTACACTTATTAAAAACTTTTTGTTTGTGGATTTTATAAAAATCATTGAATGAGGTCTACATCTCTTATTTTTTCATTTAATTGACAGTACCATAAATTGTATTAATTATTATTGTCACAGTGCCATCAAATCTGATTCGTGTTCAAAACATATTTTATTATAATAATAAGAGAATACACATTGTGAAAAATACTGCACTTGATTTCAAACCCTTAAAACATGTAAAAGTTATGTAGAAGCCATGTTCTGGTTCTGTTACATTTACGCTTGCAGTATTAGAAAGCATGCAGACCTTGAAGCGTATCATAGGAGTTTGCTATAAAATCCACCCAAACAACAACTTATTGCTTGTTCACGTGGTCAAAGAAAATCGTATCCTCATTCTAAACTGAGGTGCAGGAAGAAGATAGTTGATAATGGTCTTCTAGCAACAATTAACCACAGTCCTGCTTTATGCCATTAAAATATATGCATAAACATCTATTGTTTATAATACAGAAATGATCTTATTGCATCCACCTGTCCATTTGTCTGTACATGTATCAATCCATCAAACATGATCAATCAGTTTGTGTTTTACAGTATATAAAGAAAATTATTAGACCCACATCAACTGTCCTCAATGACAAACTGAACTGAACTGTCACTTTATAAATGTTGATGCAGTCAAAAGACTTTTTCTCAATAAAATTTCATACTGCATTCTGACATCAGGTTTCTTGGTTGGAAAATTTTCTGAACCAAACTTATGTCACAATTTACTTTTGGATAAATAATGCCATACCTTCTTTGTAATCTGCAGACTGGATCAGCATACAGGTCTGAGAGATCCAGTTGCTTTCCCTTTATACATACATCCGGATGTTTTTTAACCAGAAGCCAGCCAATGTGAGCAAAGAAAAAGCCCCGGTTGGCATTGTGAGGATCAGCATGTGTCTCAGTGTATTTATGATGCACACGATGATCACGTGCCCATTCTATGATGTCATTCTAAAGTAAATGTGAAAAAGGAAAGAAAAATAGGCCTTGAAAAGTGTTTGTAATGTACACTGGCTATTTCCATAAAAATTGTGAAACTCTTTCAGAATGTGTATTTCCAGAATTACTGTTTACAAACCGCAGCCATTTCAAAGACTTAAATTTTACACAATATAAACTAAAACTTTGAACATGGCTCATACGTGATCACATTTTCATTGCTGCATGGAATTAGCTTCAGCTGAAAATGATATGTAAAAGTCATTGCAGTGATATGTTTTGGAGCAGTCCATATTTATGGAGCAGTCCATATTTATGGAGCAGTCAATATTTATGGAGCATGGAGCAGTCAATATTTATGGAGCATGGAGCAGTCGATATTTATGGAGTAGTCCATATTTATGGAGCAGTCAATATTTATGGAGCATGGAGCAGTCAATATTTATGGAGCAGTCCATATTTATGGAGCAGTCAATATTTATGGAGCATGGAGCAGTCAATATTTATGGAGTAGTCCATATTTATGGAGCAGTCAATATTTATGGAGCAGTCAATATTTATGGAGCAGTCAATATTTATGGAGCATGGAGCAGTCAATATTTATGGAGCATGGAGCAGTCAATATTTATGGAGCAGTCAATATTTATGGAGCATGGAGCAGTCAATATTTATGGAGCATGGAGCAGTCAATATTTATGGAGCAGTCAATATTTATGGAGCAGTCAATATTTCCTGTTGGGTTGAAGGAGTGCTTACAAATCTTATTCAGGTTCAAAATTGACACAAGCAAGCTAGCTAGCATTTTGCTAGTTACAATCCTTTTATTGCTAGCTAAATGAACACATAAACTATTAGTTTCTTGTTAATGATATGTCAGAATTGTTCATTTTCAGCCACCCCACCTATCAATGTTTCACAGTATATCATGTTCTATAAAACTGCACTCACAACTTACATCTCCGGTTCCATGAAATGCTGACCACTCTTGTATCTTCCTCTTGGAAAATATAACTGTACAATATTCAACCTGACCCCATATTGCAGCTTCTTAGAAGGGATACATAAAATCAGCCTAAAAATGCCAACACAAGAGTTAAATAGCCATGCTCAACAAGACCCTTCTGATGTGCTGTAAAAGACTTCATACAATGTTTAAATGAGTACAAAGTATTGTAAAGGACATCATGCAATGTTCAAATGAGTACATGTATGTGTTGTAAAGGACTTCATAAGAATGTTCAAATGAGTACATGGAATATTGTAAAGAACTTCATACAATGTTCATATGCGTACATAGATGTTTTATAAAGGACTTCATACAATTAGTATGAGTACATCAAGTATTGTAAAGGACTTCATACAATGCTCAAATGAGTACATTTGTTGTAAAGGACTTCATACAATGTTCAAATGAGTACAAGTATATGTTGTAAAGAATTCCTTAAAAAATTTCAAATGAGTACATATATGTGTTGAAATGTTCAAATGAGTACATGGAATATTGTAAAGAACTTCATACAATGTTCATATGTATACATGCATGTTTTATAAAGGACTTCATACAGTATTCAAATGAGTACAAGTATGTGTTGTAAAGAATTCCTTAAAAAATTTCAAATGAGTACATGTACGTGTTGTAAAGAACTTCATAAAAATGTTAAAATGAGTACATGAAATATTGTAAAGAACTTCATACAATGTTCATATGTGTACATGGATGTTTTATAAAGGACTTCATACAGTATTCAAATGAGTACATGGATGTCCTGCAAAGGATTTCATACAATACTCAAAAAAGTACATATAAATTACTGGAGGATGCAAAAATGCAAGAAGAAGCAGCAAAGGCTGCACTGCAAATTATAAAGTATAAAAGCAGTTTTTCTCTTGTATTGTAGTGAGTAAAGATTATATTAGGCTTTTCTTTGAATATCTTACCTGCACTGCTGAGGTTTGCATGAAAGCTAGCAGAATGCGTAGTGGGAGTTTGGCCTTGTATGATCGATGTGACCAGAGTCTGTGTGAACCTGCTGTGATGCCCAAACCAGAGACATGGTACATACAGATGGCTGTAAAGAAAAAACAAAGAGCTTGACAAAAACTCAGATCACCAATAAACCAGTCAACCAGCCAATAAATTGCCCAATCTACTCACATATTTATCCTTTCACAATCACATTTCAGAATATATTTAATATATACTTCATTTTGTGAAACATTACAATTTGCAAGGCATTTGCAAATGCTTTACATAAAGGAGGTGCAAAATAGTTACTTAATAATGTAAAGCTTCAACAAATAACATCCAAGTTTTCTTTTGCAAAAAAGCAATTCCAGTTATGCCAATTAGGATGGGTTATAATACACAAGCAAAAGTTAAAAACTTTTTTTTTATATTACAATTATTTTGCAAAGAGAGACTTTGACTTTTCACATGTTTAAAGGTATCACCTTTTAAAATTAAGACCCTGGAGGAGAAATCTTAGTTGTCAGCACACAAAAAAAATCAAACTATACAATACCATTAAATAAATTAGTCATCAGAAATTTGCTAGGATGATGCATGTATTCAGGAAACCATGAAAAATGACTGACAGTAAAGAACATTAAATTTAAGATGATTATAGAATATTTTTACAAAATAAAAATAAAATTTGAGGGGGTGGACTATTTTTCCTTCAGCACGTTTTACATACTAGTAACTTGTTTCCATTAAATCTTGTGCACCCTCCATTTAAGTGTTTTGTTTGTAACCTTTAATTTGCATTTTCTTTCATAACCTTCATTTAATGTACACCTTTCTTTAGTATTTTTCATTTAATGTACACATTTATTTTTGCAACCTTAATTTCCTTTTGAAGCCTCCATTTAAACTATGTCTTCTATACATGTTATGTATATCTAGTTCATTATTAGGTTTTTTCTCCTTCATTATAACTTGTTCCTGACTAAAAACACTGATGGTAATTTTATTTTGTACACTAATAATACATAATCCAAGAAGTGCAGGTTAAATATTCTGATAATTATCAGTAGTGGTATAAATATTTATTTGGGTCTTGGTCTAGGATATTGGAATTCCCCCATAAAAATACCTACTGTACCTGATGTTTGCTACATTCCTTATTATAATTTTAGTAATAGATTGTTCTAGAAATGAGCTTTGTCCTATATCCCAGCCTTTGTGTCTTAGTTATTTCTACAATCTAGTTTATTTGAGAAATTGTTCATTCCTGCAAAAACACTTGTGTTCATTATTTCATTTGGGTGGAATTTAGTTATTCAAAATTATGTATTCACTGGAAATACAAAATAATCTTGTATAATATTCTTGGACAGAAACATTAACTTGGAATTAAAGTGAATTCAGACAAGGACATATTAGATTATCTTATTGTGATTAATTGGAGGACTGTTAATTCATTACACTTCAGGCTACTGGTACATTAGCCCATTTTGACACTGCAACAAGATTTAATAATTTTATTATGCTGAATAATGCTTATATTTAGGAGTACCAGTAAACAAGATGAGCTCTAATGTAACTTTAAGGATGATCGATCAGTCTTACATAGATATTTTGACAGCCTTTTTTGTAATAAATTTTTGCAATTTTGTGTAAATATCACATAGTTTCTGTTTTAAGACGTTAAAAATATTTTCTCACTGGAAATGTGTAAAAGTTTCCCTTGACAATGATAAAAGCCATTGAAAGCCAAATTATTAAATGGTTAATCAATGCTGTTTATGGTATGGGCTTTTGAGCTCCTCCTGGGGTTTGGGGGATAAAAATGATCTAATTTTAGGGACTCAATAAATAAAAGATATAGATTTCTCAAGGAAACCAAATATTTAAAAACTACCCTCAGTACATATAGAGTGACAGGTGCTTCTTAATATTCCTTTTATCAAAGTCTTTAATTTTTAAAAACTACAAAATTTTTAAAACTTATCTGTATATTGATAGTCCATCAAAAAGCAAAAATTACACACAAATTCTTTTGAAAATTCTGTAATCTCTCTCGGACTGACAGCCATTCTGTTTGTCAGATTATCAGTTTACAGTGATCTTCATCCAAATCCAGCTCATCCAAATTTCATCTGTTGCCATTATCATGATTTAGTTGTATAAATTATATCTAAGTGTGCATGCATATGTTTGTGTTTTACAATATATATATATATATATATATATATATATATATATATATATATATATATATATATATATATATATATACACACACATATATACATACTCAGATTGGTCTACAGATCTTAATCCTTTGTAGCAATACTTGACTAACAATAATTTTTAGAGTGTGGTCATTTTGTATTTAAAAAATTGTCTGACTCTTAAATAGCCTGAAAAAAATATTCTTGCTCTGACCGAGAGCAAAAAGGGACCCTATCGTAAACATTATATTAGCCAAAAAAATTAATTACCTTGAGATAAAAGAAACGCACTGATACCCCTGATAATTAAATGATTGGTCCCTAATTCCTCCAAACACATGGTATTTGTACAATGTTGCTCCATCGTCTTTTCAACTTAAAAAGCTATAAAAATTCTGGTTTATTAAAATAATACAAGTGGAAATAAATGACAGTTGTAGCAAAAGTTATATAATTTGTGAAATCATATTCAACAAAATGTTTATGCTGCTAACTTACTTGCCACTCCACAAGTACAGACAGACACATGGAAGCTGAGCATTTAATTGGGATGGGGTAATGTTCAATTTTCTTTTATACATAAAGATTATTCTTTTTTTCCAACAAAAATAATCAATATAAACTGCAATAGTTTCTTTTCTTTTTATATATAAAATCAAATATATCTGTTGGGAGACTTTTGTGGGCCACAAAACTTTTCAAAATAATTCTAGGCCCCACCTGCTTGAAATTTAAATGATTAATCAATTACCTGGACTGCATCCTAGTCTGATATGATCATTTGGATATTAAACAACCTCAGTACACTCTAAAAGGCAGTGACCTATTTGTAAATTTCTCATCATCCCATGATATGGGTGAAAATCCACTACAGAAAGTGACAATCCTCAAAGATAGTGCATAATTTCATGTGGCTTGTGACATGCAAATCTCAAGGTTATATATTCTGTGATCAACAGCTCAATCACAGATGTAGAAAATAACAAATTCAATTATGTAATCTAAATTACTGCTATAAAACACATTATACATACTCCACAGCCAAGTCAGTGGATGAGCACTTGGGATCAGCGAGATGGCATACACTGCAGCGATGTGTAATGCTGCAAACACAAAAACATTCTTCCAAACGATAGATAATGGTGGACTTTGCTTTTGCTCATCAAGGGATGCTGATGTTTCCTGTATGATGGCTTCAAGTCCCAGCTGGTTATCTCCTTCCTCTATGATCTCAATGTCAGGTGATTTTGGGGCCATTTCTATAAATAAACAATAATTTTCCAATGAAAAGTATAAATAGCTGAGACACTTTTAGAAGCTGCATGCCTCCATACTGTGTTGATTCAAAACTCCAAGGAAAACCACAAATTGCTGACAGGCAACAATGAAACCCAGTTTAAATGAGCCAGGTTGTCTTTTGAGCCAAACCTAATCATGGGACCTTTGGGTTCAAAAATGAAAGTGTTTCAATAACACATTGGCCATGTAACAAGTGCTTCCTTGAAAGGAGGAAATTGCAACACCTAACAAATGTACATATTACTTCAACTTCTTTAACCTGGAGAGCTGGTAGTTTGAGTATTATCTGCAGATGCCAGTGATATAGTCTAAAATAAGTTTCTTTTGGCATCTCCCACATTCCCCACTAACAGAACAGAATGGAAGGAAATTATGTCTAATTTTATATTTCTAGAATTAATTTTATTCTGTCCTGTTACTGTATTGAATACATGTATTGTTTTTAAAAGCAGATTAAAGTGCAAAGCACTGCAACAAATGTCCCCAGGAAGCAAATATGGTGCAAAACATGATAAGCTACAAACTCTTTAGCTGTTCAAAGAAGGCAAATCTATGATATTATGTTTTTTTGGTTCCAATCATTCATTTTAAAATGGAAGCCTTGAAATATACTTGTCCAACTTATCACAATCTATGTGCTTGGTAGAAATAATAAATAAATCATAACAATATACATGCAGAGTATATGAACTAAATCTCAGTGATACATTTTTTGGCCAAACTGTAATAAATCTGAAAGAATGAAATGAAGTAAGAGTAAAAAAAATACTAAATGGCTTGCCAATGTCCTTGAATGTATCCCTTCTCTCAAGGTAATGGTTTGAAGATGAAGGCTAATCACGCGATTTAAATATTTCCAGAAGAGTTCTGCCAAAAGTAAGAATTTACCAAAAGTATGATCAATTACTCGTGAATTACATACACTGTACAATAAATATTTTATCAAAGCATATGACATGTTGATGATCAAGATGAAGATGATGACATCAATTTTTGTGGCCTTAAAAATATTCTCCTTTGCTACTCTTCCTGCATTTACAGTCTGACTGATACTTGTGGCTTTGCATAAAGATGGTGCTAATCTAAACTCCACCATCGCTGACATAGCAACCATCTTGAAAATCTTGCATCTGTTAATAATCCTGAGAAAATGGTCATGTCGGAATGAGCTGCTACAAAAAGACTACTTAGAATAATGCAATCAAGCTTTTGACATATTTTTTAATAGCTGCCACACACAGCCACTAAACATATGGGCTGTAGTATATGCCACAAGTTAAGTATCCACTGTGTCTTCTCATCACAGTTTCCGATGCACCAATGCACCAGCTAGATTAGAAGAACTTGTAAGCCATCATGCTGCATATGGCAACAACACCAATGACAAAGAACTTCTCATAGGTCTGCTACTTAGTCGAGGGTGTGTAGAAATCAGAAAGCTTGGGCTTATTGCTGACTGATATCTCATATTCATTTCTGCCTGTCACCAAGTTGGTGACCTTGCTGACATCTTGATGAGTCTTTTTGACATGCTGTTCACCATCCAGGTAATTGGGAAAGTGTCCATTATTTGGGCTCCAGGTTTAGCCTCATATATGTCACTGGTTTTCCATTCCTCCTGATCTATCATTGCCGTTATACCAGCCATGGTAAGGTGCTGTCCAAGGTATTACTTTGCTTGAAAGGAGGAAAGGTCAGGCGGTCTTTTTTAAGCTGCTATAGCTGATATCTAAATTACTTCTGTTGTATTGGTGAGTGCCATTTCTTTATGTCTAACACCTGAAAGAAGGCACAATTGCCTTTGTGCTACAAATTTTGTCTTTAGTCCCTGATAGGCTGTCGCCACAAAGGTCTTCAGGCAATCTCCCAATACTGTAATCTGTTCATAATAAATGAAGTTGAATTGATTAATTGGGTTTCATCTTCCATGGGTGGCAACAATCTAGTTCAGGTCACTCCAGAGCATCCTTGGCATAAAAGGAATGCAATGCACAATCATAATCCTTAATCCTAGAACCACTGGGGGCAAAGCCCTGACTGTCCATTTTTCTAAACTGATAGCCAATGGTGTCCTTATCCCTAACAACTCAAAGACGGCCTTCACAACTGCCTTGACTGGTGGCAGAGTAGGGAACCAATCTGATGATTGCCAAAATCTTTGGCCAGATCATAATTTAGAAAATTAGTTTCAAAGTTTGGTGAAAATCCGGTACCCATAGACATCAAGATTAACTAGATCATGGAATTGTGCCCTTTCCACATATCTATAATTAAAAGATGGTGTTGACAATATTTTGTATCTTAAATGAACATAAGAATGGGTGGAAATACCATCGTACATGATAATGTTTTTGAAAACTGATAATAAATGTTCTATTAAGAAAATCTCTATAAGGACCCATGGCCCTGGAGCAAATAATGTGAACTAACCCCAGTACATATATGATACTCAGAAATCTCATGTATCTCAGAGTGGAACAACATTTTAGCAGCGCTAGGCAACAACACAATTCTTGTATCCTCTTCCTTAGCAAGCCTTAAAGTAACCACCATTAACATCCTTGGATATGCTGCAGACAACAATACAGCAACCAGGAGGGAGAGCATCACATTCACACAACCGTCATCTCAACACACTCTCCTTTGAGCTACATGCCATCTATATATATATATATATATATATATATATATATATATATATATATATATATATATATATATATATATGGCATGCACATGGCACCAAATCAAACATCATTGATAAGTGCCCCTCTACTATACATACACCTTGTCCAGATAAACGTTTAATATAGCAAACAGGAGAAAGAGTATGCTACTCCTGGTGGTTTTTGTTGGATATGAACCACATAGTTAGACATATACTGTCTGCCTTGGTGTCAAACCAGACCAAAAACATTGACCAAGCTCTTCAAGAGTTGCCAACCCAAACACTGACAAGTTTGTCTCAGTATTGCAGATGATTTTTTTCTGCAAGTTTGACTAGTTTTCAATAAGGTGTAACAAAGTATCATAAAGTGCTACTGTAAAAGCTGGAAAACGTAACTGCATGAACTTAAGTTCCAAACCTTATGCAGCACAATGGCTTGTTGCTGTCTCTCAACTTGACGCAATTCTTGGAAATTCTTTTTCATTTCATCTGACAATGGCAATCATAACTCCCACCACAAGTCCCACTCAAATTGGCATGTGATGTCCAATATAGTTATTGTGTCCCTTCCAGCTTTTAGTCACAAGAATCTAAATTTTCAGTTTTATTCTTCTGCGTTGATTATTAACACTTTTCAAGAGACTTATTTTCCCTTTCATAATAAACATGCATTGCTTGCTGGAAGACAATTTTTAAAAAGTACTATAATCAACCAGCTGATCATGCAGACTCTTTGCAAACAGGTGCAGTTTAAAGTATCTGAGAAAATGTTGCAAAGTTAAGTTGGTTCCCTGACTACTTTCACTAATTCTAATATGAAACCCGGATCCAAATCAAACACATAAATTTTTTTTTAGATCTTTCAGCAATGATAATTTTTCTATAGTTTTTGCTTTTATGCAGTAAGTCCACATTTTAAGAGTGATTTTCGTAAGACTTATGGCAAAATCATATTGGCTGGCAGGCATGCTCTTGGAGTGCACAGTTACTCTTACATTAAAAGACACATACACACACAATCATACACATAGAAATACACACAATGAGTTATCTGGTCCTGTCTTCTTCAGCAGTGAGGCAAGACCACTTGAGCCATCACTCTTGCTTTGTGTACTTGTAATACTGAAACTCCAGGCAGCAAGATGGGCAGTGCATGCACATCTGGCACAGGTGCTTGAGCTGCCTTGACCTTGTCTACATAATGGCTGACAGTATATTGGTAAGCAAAATTACCGATGAAAGAATGTTTCTAGCTGCAATTCAACTAGAAACATTGAATAATCAAAACTTGGGCTGTTTTACTTTCAGTAACAATATTGACACTAATGCCATCCAGGCTATAATTTCTCCTTTAAAGCTGTAAGTATATATATATATATATATATATATATATATATATATATATATATATATATATATATATATATATATATATATATATATATAAATTCTGTAATGAATATACTTTATTAAGTTTCTGAAGCTCTATTTTCAATTATCATACATAAATATACATGTACTTTTACAGATGTATTATATGGAGTTATCTCCCTTACTCCATTCCCTTTTTTTTTCTGGCATGAACATCAATTGTAATAGATGAATGATTTCTCTTAAGCATCAAGCAACTAATTGCCTATGACATTCATCTAACATACAATAGTCTAAAGTATAATAATTTGTTGCATTTTATATGAGAGAGAGAGAGAGAGAGAGAGAGAGAGAGAGAGAGAGAGAGAGAGAGAGAGAGAGAGAGAGAGAGAGAGAGAGAGAGAGAGAGAGAGAGAGAGAGAAGAGAGAGAGAGAGAGACTAGCCATTAGGAAGTGCTGGACATTACTAATCAGTCAGCATGTTTTAACATGTAATTGGTTTGATTTTCATACTTTTAGGCACTGGTGATATTTTAACTGCTGGGATGAATATGTCTTTCTTTTGTTATAGTCTTTCTCCTTTGCATTGATCTCTTTACTGATTTGAATTTTTAGAAATAAAATTGTGTACTTAGTTACTTTTGAAATAGCACAATTATCTAGCACTGATCAACAACTGTCTCTTATCATGTGTAACAGAATCTCTACACATATTAGAGCTGGCATTGATCAGGTGCTTTCCTCTGCAATCAAGATACTCTATTACTAACACACTGGAAGGTATTCTAATCTGTACAATAAATTGTTAGGGACCAGAGGACCCTAATAAGAAAAGGTAAGAATTCTACATGTTTATTTTATAAGATACATATTTTTACTGGGAATTTGCAAAATTTCCAGTATATTGGGTCCAAATTGGGGATATCAATATTTCTGTAGCTTAAATATATCTAACACTAGCTGTGCTGCTCTTTTGCAAGATAGTGTCTATGAATTCAAAGTACACAGCATTATATGTGATAATCTGGGTAAAAAGCACATTTTAGTTGTTAGTATCTTGGACTGCAAAATGACTTGACTATTGTCCTAGTCTTCTATGCAGAGATAGCAATGGAAATTACCAAAGTACAAAATGAAAATATCATTTTAGCAAACAATCTAATCTTAACATGATCCCCACTATAGACATGTATTATAGAAAGTTGCAAGACTTTAAAACATAAATAAATGTCAATCGATTTGGTATTATCAAAAGTTAGTACATATAAGTACAAACTGAAAAACCTTTGGATACCATATCCCAACTATAGACTACTGTACATTGTAGCAGATTTAAATGGTTGCAGAAATTATCGATCAAATGGGGGAAATTCTAAACTAAAGAGGCATGTTGTACATAGAATAACAGACAGCATATCCCTGAATTCATACACAAATTTTTTGTGGGTAGATCCCTGAATCCATATGCGATCGTTTTCGTGGGCTGATCCCCGATTCCACTTGCCAGCATTTTGGTATGATGTAACATAGGAGATTTTGAACAGAATTTGTGTGGCTGAGTACTAAAAACTGTATTTATGTACAAAACAATTGTTTGGTATATATTATACACAAGAGTCATATGACATATTCAATTTTATCATACTGCATGTAAAATATTATAAGTGCAAGTATTAACTGCAATTCACAGATTTTAAGCAAACTCTAAACTGCATTTAGAAGAAACATTCAGCACTTTTAAGTGTTTTGAAGGCAAAGCCTTGATAAAGAAATAGACCACATAAATATGTTTCTGTAAAGCAAGTTGTGTCTTGACAAAGCTGTGACCTGTACATCTTGATAAGAAGTCATGTAATGTTTCTATGACTTTCTATACTCTTTATTTGACCAGTTAAATCTATGCAGTTGTTATCATTGGGAATGAATATTGATTATTTTCATGCTGAATGCTGAACCACATATCACATTCTCTCTCTCTCTCTCTCTCTCTCTCTCTCTCTCTCTATTTATCTACTTATAGAATGATACTTCTGTGCACATTTTGTTAAGAGGTGAATTCAGAATTCCAAACTTGGCATCTCTATATGTGTCTGGCACCCCAAAAAAATACATGTAAATAAAGCCATATTGGTGTAACCAGTCACAGAGAAGTTACAGGAATATTTAGTGCTGCATCCTGTGAGTGAGGGTGGTCACTGGAAAGAAATACAAATCACTTGTGAAAGAATAACTGCATCAACTTGGGCTTGACCATTACTGATTCAGACTGGAGCTGATCGTTGATACAATGCATACAGATATTGAGCATTGGGATCACCCTTAGCAACATAAACCATCCAGTCATTGGTCATCTTGGGGTAACTGCACCGATGCTGACCAACAACAGCTGAAAATTCTATCCTGAGACTCTTAGGAACGACTGCTACTCTAATGGTGACGTGGTACTAGGCAAAATGCATTCGGTATTAACCTTTCCTACTATGTAGAACCATCAGTCACTCGTCTCCTCAACAAAGAAGGAAGAGCATCATAGCCAAAAAACATGTGATACTCTGCCACATCACAATAATCAACTATTCATATTTTTTAAATCGCTGAAATGGCACAGTAGTTCTGACTCTTGGCAAGCATGTCAAAGCTGATGTTAGATGAGGGGTCTAAATCTCTAGTCTAGTTTTTGTCTCTTAAAGTTCATTCTTGTTAGCATCTTCCATGATATCACACATCTTTTCATCAATACCAACTCTAGCCACTAATGTTTACTTATTCTGCTCACTCTTCAACAAACCTTTTTCAAAATCTTTTTTCCTCATACCAAGAAGAGAGCAGTTAGAAGATGCTATTTGGAGACAGCAGTTTATCAATCTTGTTACTCTCTGATCTAGTTGGGGTCTCCTGTGGTACATTCTTAGTAGCGTCGCTGTCATAGGATTTTCATAAATGTTTCCATCTGATTATCACCAATATACGTGACCACTAATGTATACTCATCATCTGGTTCTTCCATTGCTTCAAGTTTCTCTATATTCACAATCTTTTGCAACTTTTCTACATATATTTGCTCATTATTGAATAGTTAATTTACTCATGTTTTATTGGCAGTTGTGGTATATTTGCTTTGAGGTGGATAACAATGTTTCTGCTGGTTTTCAAATTTGTGCCCGAGCCCTCATTTGTACACCAATGTTTGCTGGGCTTGCCTCATCCGGTAGGGCATTTAAAAAAGTAGAGCATATAGAGACCTGGGCCAATAAGAGTTGTGGATAGGCCTTTTCATCTCTAGAAAGTCTAAATTTCATAGTCTTCCTGCTTGTAATTTCTGAGAAGATAAATGATTTCCCTATCGATTTAATGTAAGTATGGGTTAATGTAAGGTCATTTAAGTTAGCTAGGCCTGATAGTTGGCGAGTACCAAATGGTGTCAGCAAATTCCAACTTTTTAATAGGGAATGGACTCTGACCCTACATCTAGTCCTAAAATGTTAAGACATAGCATTTGTTGGTTTATTTTGGTACTATCAATCACCTAGACCAACAAGGAGGTCTCTGCTTTTTATTTTTTTATATTTCAGACAGCTGCTGTCAGATATAAAAAAGCAGAGACCTACTTTTGGGTCTATCAATCACCCAACCAGAAGAAAAATATATGGGTGATGGGGCTTACGTTGTAGGACTAACCCTACACCCCAACATAAAAAAAAAAAACCAAATATCAAATATGAGGTGTCAAAGGTAAGTGGAAACTCGGACTAGGTTAATTTATAATACCGGTAATGTGATTTCGTGTCAGAAATTTCGTCGTGCTTTATTGATGAAACTCCTTGTATAGCCTATCTTGTGCTGAAAAATGGCGTTAAACCCTACAGTATAGCACAGGAGTCTGCAGTTTTATCAATAAAGCACAACGAAATTTATGACTACATGAAATCACCTTAACGGTATTATAAAATAATTATTTATAATAATTATTTTATAATACCGTTAAGGTGATTTCATGTAGTCAGAAATTTCGTCGTGCTTTATTAATAAAACTACAGACTCCTGAGTGTATAGTAACATTACAACATCGTGGTGGGCTATATGATTTGTTTCTCACATATTCTGACATTTTCTAATTAGAGTGATAGAATAATCAAAAGCTTTTGAACATTCGAAAACTAACCTTAATTATTTTTTCTCTTTCTTTCAATAGCGTTTTACCTTAGCGAAGTCTGCTTTCTTCCCCCGTCGCTCGATTTGTGGATTAATGCGCATTACATAAACATCAGCTGTTTATGCACCACGTGACGTGACAAAAGCGTAGAGCAACCCCTAGCTGAAAATAGCATTTTAACGGAAAACAAATCTGACGCATATAGAGTTCAACGATTGATCATCCAACGTTATTATTTTTGACCGGTCAAGGTCATCGCATTTAAACGTGAATCGTCTGCTTTTTTGAAATGCAGTCGGACTTAAAACAGCATTGTTACTGACGGGAAAAAGTATGTTTGAAACAATAGTTATACTATTACTACTACTATTGTTGCTGCTGATACTATTACTACTACTGGATCAACGAGGTAAATTTTATATCACGTAAACAACCTGAGAGTAGTATCATTATGGGACTTCAGACTTTCTGATACAGGCCACAAGCCTTCTTTACCCACAAAGTCCATGATTTACGTGAATCGTGGCGGGCCTCCCGCCGTGGGATTATATATATATATATATATATATATATATATATATATATATATATATATATATATATATATATATATATATATATATATATATATACACACACACACACACGCACACACACACACACACAAATTCAGTGTATTGCTGTAGCTGCGTAACACTGATAATTTATCGCACTATACTTCACAAAAGATATATTGCGGAGATTGTTATGCCTAATCTCTATGAGAATATATTGTTAGCATAAAATATTTCACTAAGAAAATATTCTTTGTGTGAGATTATTTGATACTGATTGTGGCTATATTTCGATACCACATATTGTCTGAGAATATTGTAGCCACAATGTATTTCACAGAGATTGGTGAGAAAATTATACCAAAGAATTATCGCAGCATATCAATGGCAAACAGTCCTCGGATTGATGCGTATAGTGCTTTGAAATAATTCTTGAGTATATCCCATATATGGATCGTATTAAATAGAACAATAGAGCGTGCCTAACGTTACAAAAACGACCAAATCGCTATTTCGTTTAAATGCATCATACCGATTTGTCATTGAGGTTCGAAAAATGAATAATTGTTCCAAAAAGTATCTGGTGCATATTGACTTATGAATTATCTTGGAAGCACAACGACACGTGGCCAATACTATAAGAAAAACAAAAAGTGAAAAGTCGTTATTTGACATTCTGCAGAAATAAAAATCGCAGATGTTAACTAGAACTCTCAATGTGTGTAATAATAGGAGTGGATACTTCTTTGATCATAACGACTACAATACATATTTAACGAATATAGCAGCAGTAATGACTGTCATCAAGGGTAAATGAGTACATGCCTTGAGTAGTATAATATATTGAATCACAAAGGACGCGTTCTCTTAAGAATATGAAATTTCTAAAAGATGAAGAATGCTAGCAAATGGCGCAATGTTTGAATTTTTTGCAAGACACAGAAATGATGGAGTCAGTGTGCAGAATTTTACGTCAACGGTAGACCAACAAGTAGCTCTCTGCTTTTTTTTTTTTTTAAATATCTAACAGCAGCAGATATTAAAAAAAAGAAAAGCAGAGACCTACTTGTTGGTCTACGTCAACGGGTGTCATTTTACAAGCGGTGGTTATTTACGAAATAGTATAATATTTTGTACTGATTAGCGTGCAGTTAGTTGGCAAAACAATGAATTGAATAAAATGATATTCAAACAATAAAAGTTATTTGCCACTAATCTTCAGGGTATGCTGCCTGGTGAAAAAGTTTGTTTACTACAAACTGCCATGGCTACAATCATGGATGATTTTTTTTTTTTTTAAAGCGAAGATCTTACAATCAAATATCCACTGAGAGTAGTTATACAACCGTTCATATTCGAATCGGAAACATAGATGATATTTTCTATAAAAGAATACAGTTGCAAATATTTAAGTTCATTGATATTAGGACACAATGCAAAGGTGTATGCTTTGAAAAAAAAAATATTAACTGTTATGCAGAACACGCCATTACGAATAGTACAAAATCACATTTGTTCGTATTATGCTTTTGCCAATGTACTCGACCATGTCTTAAATGTGATATCGGAGTAAAGTTGTATAATCAGCTTTGCTAACAATATGGGTCTATCGCAAATATTATTGTGCGTGTTGTCAAAGAGTCCCTGAACATATGATTGTAGAAACAGCTGACGATATGATTGTAAAATCAGATAACGTCGATCGAAAAGATACAGAAATCAATAAAATAATATCCAGGATTGAAGCCACTGCAGCTTCATCGCCCTAACACAACTGGACCATATGACTGATGACAATACAACTGTACCCTAGAAATCGACCTGATTTTAATATAATGACAAGGGAACATGTTATTAACGTAAACAAGGAAAAAAAAAAAAAAAAAAAAGAAAAGAAAAGAAAAGAAAAACGTTTACATGAAATATCACATAAGTGTGATTAGTGTGTTGGTGATGTTGTCCAGTGATTGTTTGCAGGTACGCCTAATGTTTTGGCGGCCTTGTCTTCGAGCGCTGCACCGACCGCTAAACAAATTAAAATGAGAATCGTTGACAGCATCAAAAACGTTGCTGCAGATAAGTTGAAAAATGTAGGCTTGCAAGCGGTTCTATCGATTCGAGATCAACTAGAACGATGACTCGACAGCCAAAGTTCAGTCAAAGATGATCGCACTTTCATCAACAAAACACTCCCCACTTCCCCACCTACCCCCAAACAACGTCCGCACCGGTCAGTAAAATCATTAATGAAGCCGATTAACAACGTCTAGTTAATTTGATGCTTGTACATGCAGTAATTAGAAGCGGATTACGGTTGTGAACTAAGCCTGGACGCAAATGGTCAAGACACAAAAAAGTATTAGTAGAAACTGGTAATGTATAAGCTATGACAAACTTTCAAGAAGTATCATATCCCGCGTTTGACATGGAAGTGCCTTTGAAGATAAATGGAAGCAGATCCTAATAAAAACGGCCGAAGAGAATTACAAGTGCATGATAAGTCTCAGTTTTTCTCTCGTGTGAAGTTTTCATGGAAATCAACGGAAAACTTTTCAAAACGATCATCGTAATCCCAGTTTTGATCTTGATGCCAAGGTTGCATTTTTTTTGACGTTATTTCATTAGTGGAAAGGAAATCGAAGCATATTTAAGTTATCCGATTATATTATGCGCCATATACTGTGGTGATTACGCGAGATCTGCTGGTCCGTCTATAATGCTTCGTAAGGATGCCAGTGAAAATGCTGATCATCAACAGTATACTGTTACTTGTCTAGGCTCGTACAAATGTAAGAAAGAAAAGTGTGAAGCCAACAAGCTTTGTAAAATTTAACAAATAATTTAGATCCATAGAATAGAATATAAAAAATATGAAAAAAGACTTACGTTTTGTGAATCTAATCCAAAAATTATTCCTAGAATTAAAAATTATAAGTCCTATCACTAAACATTTCTAAGTGATTCACATTTCGAATCCCGATGAAGTTCCAAGATGAAAGGCGATGAAGTCTTCTATAACGTACTTTGTGTTGTCGTGTCAACAGTTCCTTAATGAATCACCTCAGGTTTTAGAATTCCGAATAATTTTCAGTAAATGTCTTTGACCAAAAATTCTGATGAGGACTAGATATTTCTAGAAAAATTATTTTAAATAAAAAATCAACTCAAACTGGTCACAACAAAAATACCTTTGGGCCCTGAAGGTATAAATTATGACTGACAAAAATCACTAAGAAATATCCATTTTAACCCTAACTACACTAGAACCTCGTGATGGGGTCACGTGATCACCCTTTTGGCGCGGCGTAGAAATATTATATATCAACCATCACGTATGGATTCCACTGAGCGAATCTTACTATAAGATAGAATAAAAATAAAATAAAAGTTATTTACATAGAACTGCCTTACTGGTCCTGAATGAAGGTCATCAAAATATACGGTGTTTTCTACTAATGCTTGTTTTTTCAGGTCAAAATGAACTGAACTGAATTTTTCGGAAAATTTCAAATCCAGTGAATAAAGTTATCATTACAATCACATGTAATGAAATAAAATAAAAGAGAATTTAAAACAAGCACACAAGCAGTTTATATATATATATATATATATATATATATATATATATATATATATATATATATATATATATATATATATATATATATATATATATCGTATCAATTTGATCCAGATACTTTCTTGAACGTGCAATGTCCTGGTTTGCCTCCTTTGCCGGATGCTGCAGCACCTGCATACAAAGTGTAAACCAGATTGGTGGTGGAATATTTTCATTTTTCTATGCTCTTCTAGCCCTGTTAGCGACTGGGGTTCCAGGACACACGGTACTAATTCTATGGAAGAACTGTGAACCAGTCGTGAAATGGGTGAAGAAATAATAGAGTATATACGGGTTTGGTGGTCCATAATTGATTAATAATGAAAAGTAAAATTTTAGTAAAAATTTCTTTTGAAAGTTTATCCTATGTGTAATTTTTAAAAAAATATAGACAAATTTCTATTGATGTAATTTTAGTATTTTTAAAGACTTGACTTAGGATTACTCAATAATGAAAGTAGCACTTGATTCGCTTGGTGCTGAATCAATAACATGGACTGCATGCACATGTAGGTCAAGAAAATGCCGCGGCTCATATGGTGTTCTCCACACAGAAGCTTACACCATGGATAGTTGTGCATGGAGAAATATAGGTCTTATCATCAGTACCCAGAAGTTTTAAGTTATTGAATTTTAAATATGATGGTGTTTCCTTATATTTACTATGGGAGTTGAATTAGTACCGTGACTCCTCCAACGGCAACACAAGTGACTTGGTTAGAGTCAGTGGGAGTCGCATCTGGGATGACTTTGAAAAAGGTGATTGGAGGCCGCATAGCGTTTCATAAACGAATATAAAAAGGGAAAGATCTTCGACTACTGGAACGACTCACAGGTTTTAATCAAGCAGAGGTCTTGACTATGCATTGCGACTCGCAAAAGGCCGCGCAATTAACTAATCTTAACTAACTCATGATGGTAAAATCAGTCAAGCATTTCCAATGTGATTCTATGCGGAATGAACTTGCATCGATGATACCCTGCACATGGGAAACCGGCATCCACTATAACAGTAGATTCATCAACAGTACCTGTCGTGGAACTCTTTGGGTTGCATAGGTGATTTTACCCAGTCATCTATTATATTTTGACTCGCACAGGGTTGCATCGCGACTTGAAGTTACTTATTATATAACAATAGGCAGATATATAGTCCTCTGCCGTTACAAACTCGGTTGGATAGACCAATATGTGGACATCTTGTTCTTGAAGCGTTGCATGCACTCGAAAGAAGCAAAATTCTCTTTAACTCAAACACCGCAATTACTTATTTATTGTATCTTGCCACCTAGAGAGTAACTTGTTACTAGACAAGATGCCAATTAATATTTACGTTGGCTACTCAACACAACGGGACGCTGATGTGGATCTGAGCAGGCTTCAATGAGTTTACCAACCTGTTGGTGTTGGTGCGGGCGAGCTTGTGATTTTCCAAGTTCAAACTTGAAATTTTGAAACGTCTACGGTGAACATTCAATATTTTATTTGACGCAGCTAGGCGCTGTTTCAAAGAAGCTGGCTGAAATCAATGATATCCGGAAAATCGGAGACTCTTTTGTGTCGATTGCGCTCATCAAAAATTTTGTCGACAGTGCTGATGCTACAACAAAACAATACATGGATGAATATATCTATCTCAGAGGTACATTTACCAGCACGCTTAGTGAGTTCATGTGGTAAAGTTTGGGGAATACCAACTAGCAAGAGAGAGGGGATAAACATCAGTATAGTGTTTGGTCGACTTTTTTTTACTGCAGTTGGGGATGGTTTTGATACATCTAAACCTCACATAGAAATGACAATATAATGAGCAAAATACCAAAATTTAATGTCACAATCGTTATTTTTCACTCTTTTTAAGCTCGTCGGATTTGTGATTCCTGCATTTTTGGGGTTGTGAAAATCGGGATATTACATTGCTGATTCAATCCACGGGCAGAGTCAAACAATTTGAGAACATTCATGCGACACATTTAATACTTGACTTCATTTATTCTTTCTTTACTTCATTAATTGAACTAAGGCAATTGTGAAGGAGAAAAAAGTTGTTCAACATGTATTGCTATGTGAAATTTACGACCTACGCACATTAGCAGATTAGCCGTTAATTGTAATTACATTATATTACTACGTTTCAGTATGACCACAGCAGTTTGCAGTTTTATAAATAAAGCACGACGAAAAAATTTCTGACTACATGAAATCACCTTGACGGTATTATACAATAAATAAAGGAATGCAATATTTATTGTACAATACCGTTAAGGTGATTTCATGTAGTCAGAAATTTTGTCGTGCTTTATTGATAAAACTGCAGACCCCTGTGGTATGACCAACTGCTATTAATCAAGAGTACAAGAAAATCATTATCAGCGTGTGTCCGTTAGAATTAAATAATCACGCATTGATGAGGCACAAGACAAGTAGTCATGTGCAGACACATTCTAGGCTATAAAAAGGAATCCACACAGGGTGAAAGCCTATATCAACTTCCCACACGTGAATCTATATGTGATTATAAACCTGGCCCGAGTTCATTTCCTGGTTGCTACGTACAGACAGCCCTCAGGACTTCCGCATAGTCAGATATGGTAGTCGCCGACTGAGCACGTTACATGCCTTTTGAACGCAATAAAACATCAAAGTACTGAAGGTACTGTAAGACGGTATCACTGGAATAATGTAACGCAGTTAGGTAAAAACTTAAGTCAATAGAACCATTCTTCCAGGAAGTAAATATTAAGGATAGTCAATCCATGGTTAATGACAGCTTGAATGTAGGTTCATTTTAGACCATTTTCATTATTCTAAGAAGTCTTTTGGGGAAGCTCATTTTGACATGACATCTGCTCAGGTAGATTAATAGGAGCGATATTTTCAAGATGATCGCCATGTCAGTGATAAAGCAACACAACTTATGTCGTGGCTTTTCATTTTGTTGGTGGTTATCGATGTTTAGAGGCTAATCAACTATCGTACTATAGCTGGATTGTTGTTGGTAGTTATCGATGTTTAGAGGCTAATCAACTATCGTACTATAGCTCGGATTCAGAAAATATTAAATATGAAATTAATGGATGGAATAGATTGATTTCAGAGCAGAAGTATAGAATGGAACAACAGGAACCCCAGTATAAAGGGTATAACAATTTATTTGATTAGATTAACAAATTAAAATTGTACAAGACCAATTATGGGATGCACCTATTCCAGAAAATAATTAACTAAAATTTAATTAGCAGTTTAACTTTTTATATAGATAAAGCAAATTTCATCACGCAGTCGAGTGAGTGTTTCGAACTTTACTTGCTCGGCATGTCTTCATAACCTGATAAGTGGTTGTTGGTCGATCTCCAGAATTAGAACAGGTTGGCGATGGGGGTAGACTTGCACTGGAACTCTCCTGGGTTCTCTCTGGCCTCAACATACGTCACAGAGCTTTTAGTGGCCTCCCTTAGTCGTCAAGTCTTTTATGCATAGCTGTGGAAACCTTGATGTTCGTGAAACTTATTTTGCTGTTTCAATAAAATAAATGCGACCTAATTCTTATTCGTTGCTTACTTCTAAACTGAATGTATATCCCATTCCCCGGTACACTCATAGCGGCCGGTATCACATTTAACAACTGACATTTCATTGCTAATTGGTTTCAGGTCATTACCTTGCATCCAACACAAACAATTTTATATTTTCTACATACACTCGCTTCTCTTTTATCATAGACAGTTAACATTATGTACAAATTGATGTATTTCTTCAATAGAACTATTTACAATTACTTATTGATCGATAACAGAGTCTTCTCTTGCTTAACGACAAGCCCCTGCAATGTGAACTATTAATCACTATCTCGAACTAAATGTTGGACACTTGCACACATACAGCTGTTCTCTAGTTATCACATAGCCCTGCATGGACGCTGCTAAAATGTTAATGCAACCAATTCATAGCTTAAAAGAATTCACATATTAGATATATAAAATAGATCAACCAAAATTACTAATTAGCCTCACTACTGCTGACTAACAATTCATCGGCAGGAAACATCTGACAAACCTTATGATGATCAATTCATATAATACATGGTTCCTATATAATTTAAGACAAATTAGTTCAAACACTATCTTAAAATTCATATCAAGACAACATTATATTTGAAATTAAGACACAGTACCTTTTCTGGTGTTGAGGTTCGCCCTTTTTCCCTTTTGCAGAATCATCACCTGGTTATGTTTCTCTCATAAACTCTCAAGTACACGTAAAGATCGTGCGTGAGTCTTGCCCACCTGCAGAATCAAGACCTTTTCGCCTCACACAAGACAGCAGACTGCCTGATTATTTTGCGGTGTAAGAATTTTTAAAACACGAGATTTCACCTGGAAAACATACCCCATACTAATAATTTAGCCAGTCAGATTTCAGATTTATTTGACCACCTTTAATAACGCACGCCCCTCCAGGGTTTGGAAAATTCTACATTTTTTCCCGCTTACCATAATATACCAATCTCTGTAAAGTTTCAACATATGACATATATCTATATAAAGTACAATGGCTGTTTCTGCAATATTTCAATCCGTGGCATTTTGATGAATAAAACCCAGTGTTCGCCATTTGTCCAATTTCAGGTGTACCCAAGAGCTTGTAACATATTTAATCCGTTGCAAGATCGTATACATCAGTTAAAGATACCTCTATGTTATAATGACATCTGTAAACATCAGTATGTTACAGTGTCATTGTCAAACTGTAATTGAATACCCTTCATGCAGGAACAGTAACAAAGAGCATTTTTTTTAAAGATAGTCATTTTGGCCACAGTGCTGAATGTCATCATTCTCCTCTTGGATCATCAACATGTCATATGAAGGTTTATAAGGAAAGAGTCATGCCAAAACAAGTATCTATTCAGATGGAGTAGAAACAACAAGATTCGGTTTTATAATGTGTATGACATGAGATCAGCACCAATTTCATTTGGGACCAAATAGATATTATAGTAAATTTGTTTATGTAAACTTCCATTATCAAGTTAGCTGCTATAATGCCCTGGTTAGATATCAGATTGGCACCATTTTCATCGAGAACGAAAGTGAAAACCAAGCTATTTAAAAGGATTAGTGATAACACGATTTTATGATGACAGCATTGTGCATCACATATTTCCAAGCAGTTATCGAGTAGTACAGAAAATAAACTACTGATAACAGGAAACGTATTATGGACAATTAAGACCAGATCGCAATAACCAAATCTGGTGGGTGAACAGTGGAACTGAAGATGGCCAGTAATGTATATATCCAGAAGTACATGTATGCATTAAATGTTACATAATTGTAGGTGTTTTTTTTTTCTTCTCGCTGCTCTTGTGGGTATTGTAACAGTAAACAAATTTATCTAATCACGTTCATATTTCATTGTAGGTCAATATTATTTGCTTGGTGAACTAATAATGGAAAATAGAAGCAACAGACCGGTTATTAATGTCAAAATTACACATTGATGCAGAAACTACCAAATAAAGTGGACACTGTCCACTTATTTTTTTGTCCATGATGCATGATATAATTGTTGCCTGGCTTTTGTTATATTTTTGATATATTCTACTTAAATTTGAGCTTACGGCATTGCCTTTCTTACGAGATTATAAGATTCAGGAAGTCAGCTTGTTTACAACTTGTTGAAACTTTCCATCGGAAATATTGGTTTTCCAGAAAATGTATTGCGTCCAAGGTCAAATGAAATATGTGTGTGAAGTATTTGGTTAACAATTATTTATTCCTCTTTTTATCAATCTTTGGGAATCTGTGATCAGAGTTTTAAGCTGTATTCAGTTTTAATTTGAGAAGAATTATTTACTTAAATTTTTCACTAAAGTGCAAAGTAGTCATTGACTTTCTGGATTAAAATAATACCTTTCGACTATTCAGAACTCACTCAAAAACATTCTGGATTATCCCATTGCGGCACATCACTACATTCGAGGTTATTACAATCAATATAAAACGTTCTATACTTGTTGACTTACTATTATTTGGAATTTAATATATAATAACGTGTTTTGTTTGTTTTTTTTTAAATTTTCACTTTGTATATTAGGGAGATACATTTTTTTTTTACTGATTTTTGTTGGTTTCGCTTCTTTCTGTTACATTGTATCAAGCGTAAAGTCGAAATAGTATTTGAGGACTCTTCAGCAATCTGAATTTCTGTATTTAAAAAATTCAAAGTTATAAAAAAAATTTCTTTGAAATTTAAATTTACTTTGTTTCGGAATTTGTATTCTCCTCGGTAAAGATTTCAATTTCACACATATTTAAGAAATTTTAGTGCAAGCAACTAGTATTTTGAGAGAAAGGAATCTTTGATGATAGTGATTTGGGTTTGACTAATAAGTCTATGTCTGGTTTGCACAAGAAATCATGGAAATAAAAAGAAGAGGAAAAGAGAAAAATAGATTGAAATACAAATGCAAAAAGACAGAGAGGATAAATACAAATTCAAACAGGAAAATGAGAGAAAGATGTAAAAAGGAGAGGGAAATGGAATATGGATTAAAATAATTAGAATTGGCATGCGGAAAACACCCCACCTTCACACGCACTGAGGTTTTTATGTTAATATAAATATAAGATTAGTACCAACTTTTCAAGTAAAAGAAGAGAAATACTTTCCTTTTTTTGAGAAAATTGCTGAAAACATGAAATGGCCCACAAAGCATTGGATTTTATTAATACAGTGTTGACTAATTAGCAAATCTTGTGAAGTCTATGCTTTACAGTCGGTAAAAAAGTCCTGATTATGGTGTGGTTACGCAGTGTATCTTGAAAGGATATGAGCTGGCACTGAGCCATATCAAGAAAGACAGGAATCGTAGAGATCAACCCATGGCGGAAGAAATACAACTAATTTATAGGTGGTGTTTCGCCAAGAACGCTGAGAAAGATTACAAAAACTTCAGATATCTCACACTATTTGAAGGGTTCGAGAATTGCATCCATGGTGACGTCAAGACCTATGTTACGGAAATGCTCGACCCACAACTGGCGGTTACTCCTGGATTAAGTTTCATCTGTCAATTAGTCTTCCTCTCAATAATTGTTTTGATAAAAAGAAATTATCACTGTCATACTATTACTTCCAAATTCCATGTGGCATAACTTTTAGAAATCAAATTTCTAATAAGGCCCATCAGAAGTCCCTACCTCTTTCTGTGTGCACCTTTTGTTAAAAAAAAAACAAAAAAGAAACCACGTATCATGACTGAAAAATACGCTGCATAATAAAGACAGAGCTATACCAATTCTCGTATTTATAAGAGGTCAGTCAGTCTCGTATTTAAAGTAATTTGTTGTAACAAACAAACTCCTGTCTGATCGTATTATGGAGAATGACGAACTATTCATGTAAAAACAATGTTCACTTATTGATGATTCTGTCACGCATATCACTACTATTTTAAGGGATACAGTATCTTCTCAGAGCTTTTTGTTATTAGGTACTACGTTGCCTTTATATAAGAACTCTTCTTCGATTGAAAGTTTTCTTCAAGGAAAAGAGTTTTGCTTTTTTAATATTCCTCTTCATTGTGTCAATTTGGCATCAGACTTAGTATTAGGACCTATGACAGTTTTAACAGTGGATTCCTTACCCACTGAGAATATTCATTTATTAAAAGGCAATGATCTAGCTTCAAAAAAGGTAATGGTTAATCCACTTGCAACTAACAAGCCATGCTTTGATCATAAGACTGGTCTTCTTGAGAATAAAATCCCAGATTTGTATCCTGCTTGTGCATTTACTACAGCTATGGCTAAAAGAGCTCTTGAGAATTATGTTGATCTGGAAATTATTTATTTACATATAAAATCTGTTGGTCAGTCTGTTGATTTTGCTCTTGGTTTTCATCAGTCAATAGGTATTTATCAGAGATTCTTCTTTACTACTCAGTTTCTCTATTCAAATTAGGGTAACAAAAGACAATCACTTAAAAAAGACAATCAGGGAACAAAATACTGAGATCTCCTGTTTATTTCAAATTTTATTAGCAAAGCTGAAGCCGTGCAAAAAGTTTGTTATTTTCTGAAAAATTAGGTCCATGTGAGAAAAAGGAGGTATTTGCTGGTGGCGAGTGGTCAATGCGCTATCAAATTGTTTTAAGGTCATATCAACAAGAAATTCTTAGTCTAGACTATGAAACTCCCTTGACTGAATCATTTTTGTTGACCCAAAATTAAAAGTGGCGTCTCTAAATACTGCAGATCTTGTCATACAAGCTACTCAAATGGTAGTAAAACCTAAATTAGACAATTCACAAGGCACATCGGCACCCTATTCTTATATTTGACGAACTGTTTTGGAGAATATTGGTAGACTAGCACTTCATCGTTAATTTTCAAATTTCTCCATAATTGCCAAACCTGGCAAATTTGTTGAGAAAGAAATCCAAATTGTATTAGTCAGACAAGTGTCAGGAATCTTATGAAAAATTAAAGGCCACTTAAATATCCACCAGTTCTTTCAGCTCCCAACTTCAGTTATTTAAAATGTGTATTGATGCAAGTTATGTAGTTGGTTGCTGAAGTATTATTTCACGAAGATAAAATTAGTGTTGATTATCTATTGTGTTATTTTTGCAAACAAATTTAACAAGCGCCAGAGAAATTATTCCACAACTGAAAAGGAATCTGGTTTTTATACTGGCTTTGTAACATTTTCAATTGTATATTAGTTGAGATTGGGGGTAAAGTTTTGCTGCCTTACTTATACCATGTTTTATAAGATATTTACTAACATTTGCATTCAAGGTCTAACCTAGTTTACAAGTGTAGAAGATTATGGAAACAATTTACAATATGGAGGAATTTGCAATAGGAAATTCTTTTTTTATCCAGCAAACTTTTTGCCAGTCAGTAATGTGTGTGCATGATTGGCTTTTGTCAGTACACTGTGCGACTGATTTTTTTCTTCTTTTTACTGGTTTCATATCTACTCAAATCATCCTTAGAGTGCAAAGAACTGAACACAACAACACTGCACTCTTAGCATCAAAGTTCAATACAGACCTAGTTCATTAATAGGCTAACTCTACTATGGGCAGAGTATTCCTGCTAGTATTCCTTATTCCTGCTACAGCAACTTCAAAACGTAGACATGGCTGCTTGGATCATCCTTAGAGTAAGAACCTAGCACACATCCCACTACTGTCCAGAATCAAACATAAAATATGTTCCCCATGCAACAATTATTAACTGGCACCATTTCAGTATATTGATTACATGAGCATTGTTAGCCCATGGCAAACTCAGCCTACCCCAAAAAGTGGCCCGTAATTTGCTTGGTGCATATAACCAACTCGGACCATTATGAACTCAGTCCATTATATGATCAGTCAGCCATTTGGTCCACGATTTATGTACTAGTAATGTGGTTATGTTATTTGTTCAACTGCAATTTCCATTTTTATATTCTGTGTACTTTTCTTTCAACAGTCATTTAGTCTGCAATTTTAATATACTGGAAAAAAAAATCATAATCCGAGATTAATTATATACCGCATGATCAACAATTTAAACTTTTTCCTGCTGCTGTTTTTATGAGATCACGTGTGTGCTCTACTATTTGTAAATGTCAACGTGTGCTGACACATGTGAATTGTACTACAGTTGCACTTCCCATCCATATGCCATAAATTTTGTTATCAACAGTAAATATCTTCCATTATTCTAAGTTTAAAATGTCTTTGTAAGACTATTAACTTGACTGACTTAAAGTGATTATTTTTTTTAAATAAAAAGATAATTTAAAGTTCTTATGTGTTTATATTTCTAGTATAAAATTTGTATCTTTGCCTGTCTTGTTCCTTTCCTTAATCCATTGTTTTCATATGATACAAAATGTTTGCACTTCCGTATCTACCATTTTGATTCCCTAGCCTCCAATACTGACACCTAACAGCACTGTTCTTTCAAATTATTAAGGCACATCTCTCCTAATTCATCACATTCTGTTATACATGTCAACTGCATGAGACCAAATGCACAACTTTTCTGTTTTTTTTTTTTCCAATAAAACATTGAAATTTCAACCATTTATATTTCATAAACAAATAATCCATCAATAAACATATGGAACTCAAACAAGGAGAAACAAGTAATGATTTTCAATTTCCATGGGGTGAAATCAATCATTTGGTTATCATTTAAGTTTTAAAAAAGCCAATCATTAACATATCATTTCATATTTCTAAAAGAATGTCAAGAATTCTTGATTTTGACATTGAACAGTCATGTTCCATTAGTCACACATTTAATTTTAATACATCTTTCTTACATAGTTCTCGCTTTCATTCAATATTATTCTTCATCCATCACTATTGGGTTGCACTAATTAAATTGGTTGGTCAGTGGTCTTTGGCACATGTACTTGTTTTCGTGAAAAGTATTTGTACATAAAAGTTTTGGCACCATACACATGCTATGAAATTTTAATTCCATAACCGACATTGTATCCCAAACATCTCTGTCCAGAAATACTCTTTCAAGATGACAATCTTGGGGGACATCATACCAAACATTAATTAAATTAAGACTATTTTTCAAATATGACAGCATTTCTATTTTATAGCAATATGCACGATCGTGGTTCAACATAACATTAGTGCTATCAGGACAATTTAAAGTATAATCTATGTATCATTTAGATAAAGTAAACATCCTTATCAGCAGTTATATTGGACTTTTGTCTTAAATATACATTATGATTGATGTTGACAAAGGTTTGTTCCACAGATTTTTTTTGCATGGATCAAGTCACTCCCCACATGGACAACTGGCAAGACGACTTTATTGGGTAGAGTGTGTTATGGTGAAATTTTTTAATTTGCAAGGGTTGAAACAGTAATGGGCCAACATAGTTCTCGGCCAACTCCATTATAGATCAACTTTGTTATGGGCCGTGACCTGATTTTACCCAATATAACTGTCACTCATGTTACACCCAATCCTTGTTTCTACTGTTAAACTAAAGTCATACCTACAATGTTCTGTTGCATCACAGTTGCTACATGGAACGAACTGCCCCATGATCATAGATACAAGGACACTGTGACATCATTCAAAAATCCTCCTAAACCTCACCTATTTCATCTACAAGAACCAACTTGAAGACTTCCATAATGTTTGGTCTCTTAATGTCAGCTTGTTTTCTTTTTGTAATTTCATGGCGTTTGATTTTGCATCTTGTGGTATATGTTTTTGTGTTATCTAATATTCTAAAGCACATGGATCTAATTAATTAATATTAGGAGCATAGAAAAACTACAGTTAGAAGCAGGGAGAATTGTCGTGTGTGACAAGAATTATAAAGACTGGTTGGTCTACCTTCGCAGAAAGAAAAATGTTTTATAAAGTATGTTACTTTCATAAAATTAATACCGAATTTCTTCTTATCTTGCTGACCTATTACTATCGATGGTTGGCGAGACAAACGTGTATAACCTTAAAAACATGAATAACTTTAATTGCATTTATATCAAACCCAAAATCAGCAGAACCTCATTTCTACACTTTTGATGTGTGGAATTCACTTTCAGTTTCATTAAAATGTGAAAGTAATTTGAAGACAAAGATTACACGAGTACATATACATTTTTTCTTGAAAACTGGAAATTATCATTTCTGCATATTATAATTAGAAATCATTTGTGATTCATGTTCTAATCTTTTGAGATAAACCTATTGTGTGCTTGTGATAGAAAATGTATATTTACTTCAAGAAACCTTTGAGATCCAAACTTAAATGAAATTTTTTTGACAATGTCAAGATCAGAACAGAGTATCACAATCTACATCATCTTCATGTACCAGCAACTGATGATAATTTGTTATCCAGATCATCCAACTTTACAGCAAATGTCAATATTTTAGTTGACATGTTCCAAACATAAATTAAAGACAGTACCTTGCCTAAATCGTGTAACTTGTCTTATAATTGTATGAAATCAAATTAATGTAGTGCCACTATCCTTGTAAAATCTTATTGATAGTATGGGAAAGGCTTATTCCAAGTTGCATATACTTGTAGCCTGAACACAATGGTATCCATTTATGGCCATAAAATGCATTTAAAACAGACAAAAAAAGAAAATATTTTGATGTTAAATAAAAATTTTTATGACAAAACCATCTTAATCAAAAACAAAATTGCCCCCCTGTTAAACGTTGGCAATCAAAAATATATATTCTTTAAATCCATTGCGCATCGTCCTGTCAGAAAATAGATGGACAGTCCAGAAATTAATTTTCAAGATTTTTTTTAATGACTTAAGGATTTTTTTTGTATTTTATGTAGAAAAAGGGAATAAAACTACTTCAGCATAAACATATTTATTGGATGCATGTGAATCTATTGCATGGCTTTAAAAAGCATGTCTGGTTTTTTCCTGTAATACTTTTACAAAAACTGCATCACAATGCATGTAATGGGAGTCAGTTTATGGACTGCAAGACTATTCAACATATCTAAATAAATTATAAATTATTATAAATCGAACACCTAACTTCTTATCTTTCTCTTCTTATGCAATATATCATTGCAGTGTATATTTTAAGGCAAAATATTTGAGAAATTGTCATTGTAATAAATTACTGAAATTACTTTGAAAAAAGGAACAAGTCTTCTGGCAGGAACCAAGCATTATGGGCAACTCATTCACCCAAGCTATTAAAATTGAGAAGCATTTTTCAGTTGTTTGAATCTGTTTTTCATTTCGATTTTGGTGTTTGCCTTCTTACATTCCTGAACTTGGTAACAATGGGTGCTCAAAAATACTAGAGTTTACCTAGATACATCATTGAGTGTCTTGAAAGAAAACAAAACAGAACTGCATTAGGATTGTACTTTTGATAAACACATTCATTGGACACGAACATAAAAAAATAACATTGGCAGAAGTAGTGGTAGAAGTAAAAACAGTAGCAAAATAAAATGCCAAAAAATCGTGAAGAGTAAACATGCAGTCAGTAAATTCATGAAAATGTATCAACATGGACATTTATCCAAATGCATTAATAAGTTCAGTTTATATTTGACTAAAATTCATCGTTACAAAATCAAGGTAGAATTAAGCGATATTATATGAACTTTCCGATGAAAAAGCTATACAAAAATACCACAATATCAACCCAAAGAGAGCTAACTATTAGACAATTGTCTCCAATTTAAGAAACACTATGGTGTTTGACCCAGTTGTTATAAGACTTGACACTATCACATGGTAATTGATATAATTTTCGGGTAGTTGATCAATTTATGCAACTTAACGACTTTATAATTAGATAAATTAAGATTCACATACTCTGCATAATTAAGAAGGTTGTTGTTAGAAAAAAAAAGTTTTTATCTTTGTGTCCTAGCACCCAGTTAAAAAACACTGAACATCTATTTCTATACCTATTTAAGTATGTGTGATACATTATTGCTTTTTAAATGAATCAAAGGATATAAATTGTGAAAAAAATTCTCAATATCATGATGGTGTAGTGAGCATTTTTTTTCTCTGGGTATGTCAGTATACATTTGATTTTTGGATTTACTAGTTACAATTTACTATGCTTCCTGGAAGTTGCTAATGGATGCACATTACAAGACCGATAAATCTGTGGGTGCACTTTAAGGGAGGTAAATTATGTTACCCAACAGGATCCTAGTTCTTCTTGCCAAACAAGAATCCTATTTAAATTTCATTACTTCCTGAATTTCATTTCTGTTTCCATTTACCTCCTTTACCTGTTCTGCAATAAAGTATTATGGCAAGAAGATGGGCAACTGCAAAAGTTTCTACAATCTTATTAATTTCTGGAAAATATTCTTTTGCATTTCTGATATTTTTGTCCAGCAAATATATTTTTAACTTTTAAACAGCTCTAACCAAGTCATAGAAGCATGTAAGGTTTCAAACAATCCATAAGCGGCTGTCTATCATAATCTGTTAATTATGTGTGCATCATTGCCTAAATCCACTGCTGGACTTGTTCAAGAAATTGCTTTGACCATTTCTCCCTTGACTGAATGGCAAGAACCCACACAACCTCTATTCCACAGTAAATATTGTATCTTTAAGTCAACGGTAAATGCCAAGACTATCTGAATGCCAACGATGTCTTCCTTTCCCATACTTAATCTATTTGTCCCAATCAGTGAACTGATGAATTTTCTTCAATGTGTCAGAAAAGGAACAAAGTGTGTAGAGTTTTTCTGAACAGTGAACTTATCTTTATTACAGCTAGTGTTCAGTTGGAAATTAGTACATCTAACAGATGGACTAGTGACTTCCCTTGTGTTATATTGTTCAAAGTTGCCCCTCCCTCAATTCCTTGATGGATACTCCTAATTTTCATTATAATGAACATCAGGCCACTAATGTACACTGAGAATTTGTATTAAAACCAAAACAACAACAGACATGGATGCTTTATTTTTAACTATGTCATTCTGTTAATCGGTTTTTATGGTCTTTTAATAGATTGTCAATTTTTAGTACTGTGCCATTATTTGATGGCAAACTGATATAATTTAAACAATCCTGAAAGATCTCAAGTCTGGATGCTTTCTTTAAAATTTGGTCAAATTCTGTTGACCAGTCTTTGTAAAGAAGTTGTAAACAGCAATTACCAAGAGACAATGCACAATGTCAAAGAAAGGGCACAGTACAGACAAAGGATCAAAGCTCACATGGTCAGGCAAACTAAAACTCTTGCATTAAGTCGTGGAGATTCAATGGCAATTCTTCCCCAGTGAAAAAGACTTGTACTAAGAAATGAACAATGAACCTTTATTAATCTGATTACAGTAAAAACTCATGAACAACCTCTGCTATGAGTGACCACCTGTCATTTCTGACCACAATCATAATGCACATATCAATTTTATTATATGAATGCTGTTGTGAGCAACCACAATATCTTGGCAAAATATGCATTTTGACACTGCTATGAATTATCGCATCGCAAAAAGGATAAACTCCAATGACCTTTATTTAATCCCCGTAAGGACTGCTCATACCATTCTAAATGAAAACTTTTTTTTTTTACAAAATAGGCTGGCTACTGATGTCTGAATATTTTAGCTATGCTTATAGTGTTTTATAGTTTGTTATAAATCAGACTAAAGTATATTTAGATTTATTCCTAGTCTAATTTCCTGCTTCATATGCTCCATGTTGTTCTCCGCTATTCATATAGGGGCAAGAAATGCAGGGAGCATACAAAGCAAGGACCCAGACTAATCATTCCCGAACTTAGCTGCCTTATTCGCAGGACCCGACATCCATGTGGACCACATTGTCGCGAGAACAGACGGACACCACTGACATATATGTAATCAATTATTATAACAATTGCTTGATTAGTAACAATGTTCTGATTAAAAACAAGCACAAAAGGAATATTAAAAAAATAATTGTTACTACCGATGATGGTTGCTACAGTCAGTAAACCTGGCTAATGTACATGTCACGAATTGCTGTTGTGGTGCCAAAGTAGACTGTGGTCTCGTATAATATTTGTCTTTTAGAGTTAATCCATATTGCCTGGGGTGAAAAAGACCATTGTCTATTAAATCAGCAAGAGTGAATCAATTGTGGGATTGGATTGATAGTGTTAAGGCTTGTGATGTTTGTTCAAACTGGTGCAATCGGGTTACACAATATTATAGTTAATCGAAGTATGTCATCTTTGAATGAAACCTTTGACTTTTGTCAGAGTAAATGGTTCTGCTTCTGGATGAGATAATTGTTTCATTTTTTTTCATTAATTGTTAGATATGCAATGCACATGAATAGATTTTTCATATTTTCCTATAGCCCAGTCAAAACCATCTTTACATTCGATATTACAACTGAGCACTTACAATTTTAACACCTAAAACCTTAATGGCAATGGATGAACCTCCAATTATAAAAAGACAAATTTTAAGGCTGGAGAAAATTATTGTAACTGAAAGAAGTGAAAAAGAGCAGACCACTCGCAAAAAAGCAGTTTAAACATCAGTAAAACAAATTTAGGTTGGTTTAAAGAAAAAAATTCATAAACGATTTCATGTTAAAATGTAACCTTCAAATGTAAATGATTTCATGTTTAATGACAGAAGTGTATCTTTATTGCAAAGTAATTTTGTTTTTAGATGAATGCATACACTATTTTAGCAAGAACTATAAAAAAAGACTAGAATACATGCACAATGATTGAAGTTATTGTTCTTGAACTTGTTCTGAAACTGGACCTTGGAAAATGGTCTTTTTGTACAAGCCTGCTATGAGAGACTACTTTTTGTTGGCAGAAGGGGTAGTTTCTCACAACAGGTATTACTGTAACAATGTTTCTTTTAATATCACTGTTGTACACTAGTCAGTAAAAGCAAACTATGTATACATCAACCAACTTAAAGATGTTCTGTCTCTCCCAAACCTTAAGATCCAACAAAACATTGATTGTATTAATTACAAAACAAACTTTATTTGACATTAGTAAGCCACATCTTAAAACAAGAACTAGGAAAAAACTATCATGATGCATGTTGTTTGATCATTGTCTTTTGTGATTTATATCCACAATTCATTTGACAGTACTTTTAAATCATGACTGCCAAGAAAATAGTTAATAACACTATTAGTCCTCTTTTGCCAAGTCCCCAGTTCGTTCTCTACGTCTTCTCACAGCATCATGTGATACCTTTTTCAGATCATAGGCCTGACCAATTGCAGCCATTGTATCAATGAAAAATGTCGTTACATTCAGTTTCCATCCATATTCACTTGTGGAATAATCATGTGGAAACACGTGGTGGTAATTGTGGAAACCCTCTCCACAAGCTCCAAATGAAACGCCCATATTTTCTCTGGGATTGATCCGCTTGTCATAAGGGCGCATGCCCCACATGTGTGCAGCGCTATTCACTAACCACGTAGCGTTGAGAGTGACACAGTATCTAAGTATTGCAGCCAGATAGAATGCAGTCCATAGCTGTTCACCCCATAGGTAGTTGGGAACAACAGTCGGTATGACAAAGCAGATGAGAACTGCCAAAATCCTGTAGTACCTGAAAGAAGGATATTAACTTTTCAATAGCATTAAATTTGTACAATCTGTCAAATTATAAGACAGTTTATTTTCAACAAGATGGCGAGATGAACACATGACAATGTTGATACAACAAAACTGACCAGTTTTCCCAAATCCTTTCAAACACTGTACTGCATTGTTTATATACAGTCAAACTCATTTATCTTGACCTCAGTTACTTGAGAACCTGTTTATGTCGAGCAATATGGTCTGGTCCTGAAAAAATCATTTGTTATGCTAATTTTAACCTGCTTATTTAGACCCCTGTTAAATCAATAACCTTGTTATGTCAGGCATTTTTTCAGTCCAAAGTAACATGTGGACCCACTTAATTTGACAAAATGCAACTTTTAAAGTCCATCTCAGAAATTTTACAAGAAATGATCCAGCATTTACACTATTATTGGTACCTCGTACTGGCAAGGATAGAAAAAGTGTACAAGACCAAAATTTACCTGTACAAATGCTAACCAACCAATCTCATCAAAGCATGGTTTACCTCCTACACAAAGTGGAGAAAATTATCATGTAAACAATACTTTAGAGTAAGGAAACTGAATGCATGCGTTTCTGAACTTTATATAAGCTGTGTTCAAAATGGACGTTATTTCATGTCCACACCACAACAAAATAGTTCGTCCGACACAGCATCGCAAATTTGATTTTATCCATAATTCAGAAATTTATCAGGTTAACATCATTAAATATAACCAAAAATACCTACTTTGTTTTATACAATATATTTGAAACAAATTCGGTAATAATTAAAATGTTTTCATATTTGGTGCAAGCATAAACCGCCAACTTCAGCATGGCTAGATCACATGACTCACAATCTATAAATAAAAACCTGCAAAACTCTAAATTAAGCTGCCCTCCTCCCCAGTTATTAATTTGTTTTGAAACAAAAGTAAATAAAAGCAGCAACAGTATTGTAAAATAAATGTTTATAGTGCCCAGTATTTTTTTAAAAATTAAAATGGTGATCCCTGTAACATGATTACATGTTCTTAAAAACAAACGGAATGAAGCAGAAGGTGGCTGATGGGAATAAAATTTGAAATAGAAAAAATAGTGATTATTTGAGTTGTTTTTTTATCTTGAATTTCAAAGTCTTGCAATCCATCAAAGTGATTTGCTCGCTCTCCTCCTGGCTCTGTTCTTGCCAGTGATATCTGATCAAAGTAGAGAGTGATATGGGACTACAACTGTATGAATGGAACGAGATCTTATAACTTATGAATGGAGTTGAGACGTTAACTTCAAAGACTTGAAATGCATTTTTACAGTTTGTTGGTACATGCATACCGACAGTCCCATCTTTTTCCAGTACAGAAGCAAATTTTATTGATAAAAACCAGCTTATACTGATGTAAAGGAACCTCTGATGATAAAAAAAAAGGATTAATTTTCACTCACAATTTTGGTCAGTTACATTTTGCTGCTAGTCACAAGTCAACTAACAAAAAAAAAAACTTTCAACAACAAAAAGTGTAGTCATACATGTACATAGTCCTCAATTGACCATGATCTTGAATAGTTTGAGAAAATCATTGTCTTGATGAGGATATTCACAGGGAAATAACTCTAAACCATGACTTGTTACTTAATTTCATTTAAAAGACCACCAATCTTTTTTCTCCAACCATGCATGACTGAATTGGTAATTTTATTGTGCATTAGAAATACAATTGGCTTTTAGAAATAACTCATTTTTGGTACTTCAGATGCATAATTGTTGTTTTGCATTACATTTATCAACTAATCCCCAATATCTTGGGACCCGGTTATGTTGACAATTGTTTGACAACCCCAACATAACTGAGATAATCGGGTTTGTTTGTGTGTGTCCATGAGTCAATATAAAATTGTATCTTTATCCTAAAGGGTGGTGCAAGGTCGAAGATGGTGATATATATAATCAACTGAGGTGGCAACTAGTGGAGGGAAGTCTTCTAGTATCAATGAACAGCACTCCTTTAAGTAATCAAAATTCAATCATCTCTAGTCACTCTCCTTTATAATACACCAGTGATCTTTTTGATGCCCATTGGATCCATCAAATGATATGTCTGTGTTATATTAAATAAACGAAGCTTATGAACTTGAAATAATTGCTCTCAACAAGTTGTTCTGGTAATTAACGTCAATTTTCAGCACACGATTGGCTATACATGGCGGCCAGTATTAAAGGTGGAGGAAGAAATCGCGAAATCCGCGGAAAGAACCATGATCCACGAGAAGCTACTGGCAAGCTTTCCCACATATCCACATTCACCGAATCTTAGACTTGAACTCACAGAGACAGAGGTGAGATGGCAGTGATCCGTAATGGAGATCGCTTTAGACCTTTCAACAAAGAATCAAACTTAAATGATTCATTACTCTGTAACAAAAATGACAGGGACATACTTATATTTCAACAAGACTTGTAATACAACCAACAACATACTTTCGTTGTATTCTGCAGACAGGATCAGCAAACAGGTCCGATATGTCGAGTTGTTTCCCTTTGACACGTACTTCTGGGTGTTTTCTAACCAGAAGCCAACCAATGTGTGCAAAGAAAAAGCCACGGCAGGCATTGTGAGGATCTGCATCCGTCTCAGAATATTTATGATGCACGCGATGATCACGGGCCCATTCAATGATGTCGTTCTAAAAAAAAAAATTTAGAGTAAGGAAAGATAACAGGGACATTAATAAGTAATTATAAAGTATGTACTTTTCAAAAAATAGTCTAAGCGAAGTCAAAATGTAAATTAGTCTAAGCACAGTTCAAATATGGATTTATAGAATAGCTGCTTACATAACTATTCTTCATAACTGCCTTTAAATTATTTAAACGAAAACACTGGAAATTCCTTGCACTTGATGAATCCTTGAATTGGGTCTCCAAAAATCTCCCAATGAGCTAGCTACACCAAAGTAGCCGTCAGAAAATGGCATCAGCAGTGTCAGACATTAACAATACTTACAAAATAAACTTTTCGAATCAAACTTTAGTATCGTGTCATGTCAACTCTCAAGCAGAAATAGACATCTATGCCAAAATTGATTACTTCCCTATCATCAACCATCAGATTCCCTAACATGTTTACAGATCTGACTCAGAATCTATGGATCGGATCCTTCAGATCTGCCATTCTCCACGAAACTAAGGATAAAACATTATCATTCACCAGCTAAAAATAAAATACATACAAACAATGAACAAAAACTACACAAGGTTGAATCAATCATGACACTGCTTTGACTTGGGTTATCAAGGCTGTGAACTACTTTTTTTAATATCAATGGCAAGTTACAAATCCATTGAACAGGATGTTCCCAAGCAAGTCAAGTAAAAGATGATAGCCAAGTCAGAGTAACTTGTATTACTTACTAATTGATCGACAAGTCTGCCTAAGTAAACTGGACAGGAATGATAGTGTCCTCCCACTGCTACACATTGAATATCTCGCATACAACCAACAAACCACCGATGACTAGTCCAAAACACAAGCTACCATGCCGAAGATACTGCAGTATACACGAAATAGATTTTTCTTGGTGGTCCAACAGATTTCTGCAACAATCGTCACATATCAACTTCCTATTATCAGCATGCCTTAGACATACTCTTTACCACAAGTTGCCCAAAACAATAAGAAACTTTTTGCATACAAGCTATTCACCACTGAAAAGCAATCAGGAAGGTTCTATCAGCAACAATACGATCAATAGTCCTGACATAACTCCTGCAGGGGGTTATTTTAGTCAAACCACTCGTTCATTTTGTAGCAGAACAAAGAAACCTTACCCCTGAGAGCAGTTTGAACAATTTCAAATAGATGATTACAAATAGTCTATGATATGCAGGAATAATGCTTCAAAATATTATGACATTGTGATGGTAAATATATCAATGCTGTTAACAGATTTTTCCATGCTATGTGCAGTTTTTCAGAAATTCTTCAAATAAATTGGATCCTTACAAACTGATTCTCCTATCTTATATATGATGAAAACCACAGTAGACCATTACTAATTCTATGCTTGTAACCAACAAAGAGGTCTCTAACAGGTCAAAATTGTATGCTCACCCTCATCTGTCACCATGATAAAACTGGTACAGAGATTGTACTGCCTACACGGCAAGGCATCTCTACCTAAGCTCTAAAGTTGCTCATTACCTTGGTGCTCTAATTGGTGCAAAAAGTATTGTCACCACCAGATAATGCTGAACGACACTGTATCCTGGCATCTACAGCACTAATAATATGCAAATGCTACAGCAAAAAGAAACAAAACATTTAACATCGAAATAATCACAACTTGTATTATTGTCACAATTCACACTTATAGCCAACTCAAAAGGCATAATCTGATGCCAAAAGGCATAATCTGATGCCAAAAGGCATAATCTGATGCCAAAAGGCATAATCTGATGCCAAAAGCACCAAATGCAAATGATGTCAATCAGCTGTTTAAAAATCTAGCACTTTATTTAGGGCTCTTCTCTAAAACAAACAAAATGATTCTAATTTACTTAACTAGCACTGAAAGCAGCAATGTTTCTAGACAATTAAACAAATGAAATGTTAGTTGTAACATACAAATATTGGGGTAAAATAATCATACTTATAAATCATACTTAAAAAAACTTATAGAACAAAAATACAGACAAAAATGATTTTCAGGAACAAATAAACTTTAACTATTAACATCTAAAACCATCAGTAAAGCAGGACTGTGCCTTACTTACGTAATGTCAAGTTGCAATGGTTTCACTCTTGCTTCTTCTGAATGGGGAAATCTGATGCATTCAGGTGCACGTATAGAAGTATGTTTTCATAACAACCAGTGCTTTAAAGGGATTGTTTTCCTTGAAATTTCAGCAAACTATTTTATCTGGGTACATTTTTATAACTGGCTGTTATTTAGTCAATTGTAGTTACTGTTTGTCCCTGCCTAATGAACAGACCAGGTAATATGTTGTTGGAGGGGGTGTTCGTTTTTTGTTTTTTTTTATTGTTTACATTTAACATAAGGTCAATGGACAATAGAGATGCAGGTGTTCTGGCCTTATGATAAGGATTACTACAGAAAATGTGAGTGTTCTGAAGGATTTTATTTTAAGTCAAAAGAAGAGACATTTTACTTAACCTCCACACATAAATGTCAGTGTATGTAAATATATTAATAACTATAGAGTGGCCAAAAATGTGATGAATGAGATAAGATAATGCCTCATTGGTTGATCTCCACTACCAGAATTGTCAACAAAAAAAAAAAAGACATCTCACAACATAACAGTACTCTTGCTTGATGTCAACATAAGTGAATTATATAACAGAACAAGGCATTGTTAAGATGGTTTGTCAATATTGACAAAGAAAATGTTTATGTAACGATAAATGTCAGTACATTTTATATAAAGTTTGCAACTTCCTTTTTAAGGGGTCTCTGAATTTCAACATTTCCAAACCAATGGTTGTAGATACAAGTTTAAACAGCCAATAATGTTGCCAATAAAAACAAATCAACAGATGGTATATTTTGTGACATTGGTGAAACCATATGTGATCCCAGAATAAACTTTTTTTTTGTATTATTAAGAAGTACTATTTTTTCGTGTATTAGAAAAATACATACAATATCAGGAGCCATGCCTTAATCATCATGTTTAATCTCTTCAATGATAATTAACTTTTTTTGTGTTTTTTGTACTTTTAAGAATTTTTCCCTGTGTATGAAAAAAATACATGTATATACAATTTTGGGAGCTATGCCATGACTGTGAAATAACCGATTTTGTGTTATAACTGCGCTATAGCAGAGTCACACAATATATACACATCGTAAGTTCAGGCTGATTTGATGATGAAGAAGCAGGCTGATGTTTTGTTAGCTTTTCCATGCTGGTTTTTTTTAGGTCATGGGCACCTCCATGAGCATAACAAACAGGACATATGCCAGGTTTATAACAGCATTTGTCAGTTTATCATGGACAATGAAGAATTGAACAATTTTCCTTCGAAAAGAAAATGTTATTTTCAAACCATTCTAGCTTTAGAAAACTGAAGGAAAAATATAACTGGATGAATATTTTGCTGACACTGTAAAACTGAATACTGATGTATACTAAACACTTCACTGATTGGTCATCTCTCCAAGAAGCATGCTGCTGGTACACCAAAATTAAACTGCGAACCAAAATCAGCCTACTTTTAGTGTGATTTTTAAAGTGGTCAAACACATTTCCAATTAATTTGGAGACAGCCCTTAATTTAATAATGCAGTTTCTAGATATTTTTAATAAGGACTTTCACCCACTGTAAACTGACACTACAATTTACATTGGAAACAGCAGAAAGTTTAATGATAGCCTGCTTCCTTAATTTTATACAAGGCTTATGCCTGAAGCTCGAGAGCTTAAAGACCAAGTCGTTGTTGGTATCATAATAGACCTTTGTAACTCACTCCTAAACTAGGTTGGTTTATTTTACAATGACCATATATTATGCTACAGAGCAATGGTAAATAAAGTTCAAAAACCTACCAACACAAGATCTTGGCGATTCCAGGTCTTGCTGTGAACCTGAGCAACAGGATCACTCCCATACCATAAAAAAATACAGATACTTCCTTAATTGACATATCGGCAGAATGGAAACTTTCAGCAGTTGTTGGCATGACCTCTGACAATGCATCAAATGTGAAACTCCCAAACTAACAGTGGTTGGTGTGCCTAGCAGTGAAACCAGCATAAGAGTGGCAAATCTACACAAATTCCAGAAATTGATATTGATATCTATGGTTCTTACAGATGAACCCACACACAAATAAATCAAACAAACAAAAAAAAGTCATATGAAAACAAGGAATGAGGAGGATGAAGTTCACAACTAGCTGCTGTTTGGCACCTGTACAAGTGATTCAAGATTGGATGAGGAGGTAAGTGGGTGAATTTGTACACAACTTTATTCTTGCTTGACTAGATTCAAAAGCCTGTCATTTCCTGTCCAAACATAAATACAGCTATCTTTGAAGCTTGCTGTAGTGCTTATGATCAGCAAAATCACAGTGTCCTGTTAAAAAAAATCAAGTAGGGAAATGTATATGCAAATGTTGAGAAGTGAAAATTGTAAAATACTTGCTATGGAGACACTCAGCTGCCTCATTTTGGTTTGCACATGCTACATTAACATACTACCAAGGCTTTGCCATTATTCATGCAGAAGCCCATTCATCAGTGACTGTACAGATGTATCTGCTGTTAAAATCTTGGTCTATAAAAGGTTCATGATTTTCATTAGAAATTGAATGATTCTTACAGACTTTGATGAGCACTTCAGTCAAATGGAACTTACCCAAGCTGTTTGCATTTAGGTTCTTCTTAAACTAAATGGAAAACATCATGGTACTTTAAAAGCCTCTCAGGCCAGCTCGACAATCACAAATTTATTTAAAAGTTTGCACTGTAAATAAATTATTTTAAAAAGCTGACAAGGGCAAGAAATGAAGATAAAAAAAAACAACAAAATGCATCTTTTAAATCAGTTTCAAACCCATCCTATTATATCCGTATAAAAGTATCATGTAGAGCCAAGCCAACTCAAAAGCTCACTCTTTAAAAGTGTACAGAGTATATATAGTTTGATTTTTCACAGTGATTTGGTAAAGTGTTTCATACCGTTTGCTTAAATGAGTATGTTTCATTTTTCTTCCTACTGAAGGATGCTAATATGTACAAATAAATTGATTGCAACAGTAGTAATATTGGCAATAAAATAAGAGGCAGAAGATTGAAATATCTTGTATTGTGATGGGGAAAAAAATGCACATTGAACATCTTACCTGCACTGCCGATGTCTGCATGTAAGCCAGCAGAATTCGTAGTGGGAGTTTGGCCTTGTACGATCGATGTGCCCACAATCTGTGTGCACCTGCTGTGATGCCCACACCAGAACACAAGTACATCAAGATGGCTGTCAACAAAATATAAAATAAGTTTTGTGGGGAAAAAAACTTGCAAATAAATCAACAAATCACTGATCTAACCAATTAAGCTATAAAGCACTAACCATCTAAACCATTTATAAAAATTAATCAACAGACCAACCTCTGAAGATATTCCATGCATACCTCAATCCATCAAGCAATCATCCAATTTCTAATCTAGAAAATAGTTGCAGAATTTAAAGTACTGCCATTTAAATAAATACTATACATACTCCACAGCCAAGTCAATGGGTGGGCCTTTGGGATCAGCGTGATGGAGTAGAGAGCACCTATGTGTAATGCAGCAAACATGAAGACATTCTTCCACACAATGCGCAAAGGTGGTCTCGGCTTCTGCTCACTGAATGATGCAGATGCTTCTGGTATGATGGAGTCAAGTCCTAGCTGGTCATCTGATCCCTGTACGATTTCGGTTTCAGGAGATTTGGGTGCCATTTCTGCAAATAAAAATCACTTACATAAAGCTACTGCATAAAACAAATGCACAAGATGGGTTGCTTCAATCCTATCTTGACAAAAAAAAAATTATCACTGCTAGGCAACAAGAAAACCTGGCAAATTATGGTCAGGCAACCCAAAGGACTCTGGATTTCAGACATACAAGAGTTTTTTCTGGTCCCCACCATACAGTTACTACTTTTCAAGAGCCTTTTTAAATAAACCAAGCATAAAATCTTGGTGGGTATGGTGGTTACTGCAATTTTCATTTATCCCTATATAACTTTTTCAACTAATACAATGTATATACTATTTTTCTTTTAATATAAGCACACTGTTATAAAAGTTATTTGTTGGACAGATTAAAAACACCTTTTTTCCATAAATCAAATTATCACTACCATACTTCTGTTTTTTGCTCACAGCAGAAAGATTTTAGCCAAGAGTCTAAAGTCTGGGTATTAAAGTGAAATAGTGTAAAATAGGCAAACGCCTTGAGTTCATCAAGCTGCAATGATTAATGTTTGATCTTTTGACCCCAAAATCAACAGGTGTTTCTTTTACCAAAGAGTAAGCCATCTACAAAGTTTGGCTCTGGTCTGTGATTTGTTAAGTAATGTTTTTGGGAGAAAACAGTCACTGTCAGGTTAGCCTTTGACAAATTTGAGAGGCTTCTTCCTCAACCCAAACCTAAGTCCAAAATTTCGACAAAGTCTGATAACTGTAGATGCAAAGAATACAAATATTGTGCAGAAACCATTTTCATCTTTCAGTCAGTGACCCTGAACTTGGAAACTTGATAGTTGAGTACTCCAGTTATTGTGTGGGGAAAAAAAATGGGAAATAGACAAACAAATAATCAGACAGCAAACATAATATAACACATTTTGGTGGGTGTATACAAAACGAAAATAAATCTTTGAACGTTATACATGTACCGCAGTTTTATAGAATTTTTTCTACATATGCCAACTTACAAAAATGAAAAGACATATGTCAGTACTCTAAGGAAGATGTGGACTTTTGAAACGGTCCACTGTGAAAAAAGCAGTTTGAAAAAATCTACATCCATCTCTATAAAAACCTGTCAGGTGCCAGTATCACAATCAAGCAATATATGCAAGATGTATGAAATCATAATTCTAAGTTTTGTGGAATGCTAAAAAAATAATACACCAAAAACATGATCTTTTCTGTCAGTCATGTTTTGACTGCAGCCAATCCATTACTTACATCATTTTAAAAGAGCACTTTCCTACAGAGGTGCTCAGTTTACTGATATACTGGTTTAGCAAGAATTTTTTCCAGTGGTTCATACATATACTAAGGATCTTTGTCACTAGTCCAGTATGTCAGTAGTTTCTGCCAATAAGAATAGAAGGAAAATCCCTAGCAATCTTGTTATGAATTAACAATATTTAACAGCATGAAAAAAAATTTAAACATTGTTTTTAAAAAAAATTACATTTATGATCCTCACATTGTTGACAAGTGTTGTGTATGCCAGTTTGGTAGCAAGATGAGCTGTTGCAAAGAAATTCAAGTCAAATCCAACTTTTAGACAAATTTCAGAATACATTTTAATTTAATTCCCAGTGTATGTAAATGTAATAAGTATCTCTAATAATAAGTATACAAATCTGGAATCATTTCAAGATTTTCTGGAATGCAGTTCTTCAGTTTTTGAATTTTAGGCAATTTTTTAGATCCATTAGAATTGCTTGTTGAGAGTAGCATGCCAGTCATGTTATATTAATACATGTAGTGTAACCAGTAACAATAGGACTAAAGTGTAAACACTTATTTTATCAACAAGCTCTCTATTTTCAACAGAATAAGGTTCATGGGAATCAGATACAGTACAAGCGTAATCATCCACTTTTGCTTTTAGATCATAATTTATGCAACAATTCACATACACATAAGTGGTGGTGGAAGTAAGCAGTTTTTTTTTTTATCTTTTATCTCAATAACTATTTCTTCTAAATAGTATAATGGATATAATGTATCTGTTATTTAACCCTTTATTATTTTATTAATCTGTTTTCATATATCTGTTATTTTACTCCCCAGGTATGCTTTTCTACGCCTTTATCCCCCCCCATCTTCACATAACTACACTTTTACTTTTGCCACCTCCCATCTATGCATTTTTATACTTTACACAGTGTATATGCTATGAACAGATATCTTCCAGTTAAATGTCCATTCACTGCATGGTAACCAAATATATAGGTCAACACTAATAAATCGTCTTTACTAACATTTAGTTTTAATTACACATTTCCTAATATTAAGCCATATAAATCCAAATTTAACCAACAAATTATCAGTAGAGGGGTTTTCCAAAGCCAAATCCAAAATGATATTAGCTAATGGCAATAACTCAATTTGATTAACCTTTATGGTCTAATGTTTACCATTTATGATGCTGAAGTTTGCATTAATAGTATCAATTCATAATACCATTATGTTCTTTATGTTAAAAATCACTTTTAGAAACGAAGCAAATATGGCAAGTCTTCTTCCATTCATTGTTATGCATAATGAAGCTTTAAGGTGTTTAAAACAAAATCAGCCATAATTGTGGTGCATATAAAAGAAAAATAAAAAATTTAGATTATCATTTATTTCCATTCATTTCTTTATGCATAATTTTAATCAAATCTTATTAACATTTCTAGAATAGATACTTTTTATTTACGAAGTATTTCCCCAACTTCATCATGATGACTTCATCCTTCTCTGTTGATTACAATGACTTGTTTGGAAGAAAAAAAAACTATTTATCTGGATTCAGTTCCAACGTGATACCAGATTTACAACTAATGATGCCCTCTAGGATTATGGTTTAGATATTTTTCATCATATATATATACACTGAATTGTCATCTGACTCTCATGAAACTGATGATGATTAAATAGTTTTGCAGATATGCAAGATAATGATACAAGTAAATTTACAGCAGTCAGGACAATCATGTAATTTACACGAAATAAGCTCTAGAATTTTCCCATTTCCATTTTTTAATTTTTTGAAAGATTATAACTGAAACAATTTTGCAGTTAAACAACAGGCTGATCATGAAACCAGTGATCCACACTGGAGAGATACCAGTGTTCCTGCGATGTCTGCCTTTCTAGGTATGGTGATCTTTAAAATACTGCACAAAACAGATGAGAAGAAACCAGATTTAGTAGTGTCAATGCAATGTCCATCTCTACATCTTAAAATGTCACAGCCTGTTTCATCAAAGCAAGTTCATTGTTGAAAAGCAACTATGATGTACTGATACATTTGTAGAAAGTCTTTGTTACTGTAACATTTGCTTTTTTTTCTTCAACATGAAAATAAGAGATTTCCTAAATCTTTATATTCGAGATCATCTCTTTAATGAAATGAAGCATCTTTAGGCTTTATTTTTTATATACACTGTAGGACTAGATAGATTTACCTAACTGTAATCACATCATTAATGACAAATAACACAAAGGGCTATAATTCATGAATTCTTAAATGGACCATCATGATTTAGACATATCGGAAAAGTTCTAATTGTACATTATTTACAATTTTCATTGATAAATTCATAATTTTTAATCAATTATACATATTGTAAGTAAAACTGTACATCTCTATTTTTAATTATGTGTTACAACATTAAAAAATAATTCTGTCGGCCTATAATACTGTTTATCGATATATTTTTACTCTTACTATGAACGAAACACATCAATTCGCTAGAGAGATGGAGTGCTATGCATACTCAGCATCATGTAAGCTTAAGTAAATTGGTTGTTTGACATCCTGGGATACGAGCTATTCTTCGATATGTGTAGACTATTGAATTTACCCGATGCAGGCCATGTACAATATTCATTAAGTATATATTTTTGTTGCTGTTTTGGGTTTAACGCCATTTCTCAACACAAGATAGGCTAAACATGGCAGCCTGTATAACTGGTGTAGGAAGAACCAGGAAAACCTTGCAAGAACCATGACCCAAGGGAAGCTATTGGCAGCTTTCTCACATTTCCTCATAGGTTGAGCCCAGACTCGAAAACTGTGCAGATGTGACATGGCATTGATCGATCAAGTCAAATCACAAAAATAAGTCATATATAACATCTAAAATGCAGGAATTCCTAGTGCTTGTGACCGTAATGGTGAAAATAAAGGTTAATTCGCTGGATTGCATTCATACAATGGTCGTCCGAGAGTGATGAGAAGGTGCGTTACTGTTTTTTTAATGGATATGTGTAGTTTTTCAGTCTTCGTGCGATTCTAAAGGGATAAAAGACGCGTGAGAAAATTTGAATCGAGCGGAGGGTTGTGGTCACTCTTGCATTCCTTTATTTATCGTATAATACCGTTAAGGTGATTTCATGTAGTCAAAAATTTCGTCGTGCCTTATTGATAAAACTGCAGACTCCTGAGGATACAAGTACAGGCCCGGCCCTAGGGCAAGGCAAACGAGGCAACCGCCTTGGGCCCCGCGCTTCTTCGCATTGCAACATTTTGTGCTTGTGTGGCCCCGCGCTCATTGCTTCCTGCCTTGGGCCCAGCACATCCTAGGGCCGGGCCTTCATAAGTAAAACTGTAAATGAGTCATTTATAGTGGTCTGATCTAGTTATTACAATTTAATGGTAACTACTGCTACAGATCGCCAGAGAAGATTGAACTATTTACTTTGTTTTCATAATACGATCAACTAAAAAAAAAAATCAATAAAAATCACGGTTGTTCTTTGTTGGATTCTGAATCGGGCAACAAGCTATCAACACGGGTGCGTTACTATGAAAATCGGGAGTATCCGTCCATGAATCAATCAAGATATGGGGGAGGGGGCTAACCTGTAACAGGAGGGGGCTAACCTGTAACAAATAACAAATCCATTTTTAAAACAAAAAAGAAAAAAAAAAAAACTAAACAAAAAGTAGCGATGATTTGGTTATGTATTTCAAGGAACTATTCCATAATAAATATTAAAATACAGTGTTGTATTATGTCAAGTACTTGTAAGGGTTTACATACCGTTCCGTAGTTTGGATATCTTCTGGTGGTAATTCTAAATAAAATGTAGAACGAAAAACAATTGCTTTTAATCAACAGAACAGCACGTGTCATGGGCACGTTGGAATCATGCATTGACAGTGTACCAGGCAGTCAAGTCAATCAGTTCTGAAGGTCACGTGGTAGAATTTGAACACATACTCGTCTGACTCGCACGTGTGTATCTAACCCTGACCGCGACTTAACCTCCCTGATTGCTGTCACCTAAACAAGCCGCAGCTTCTCCCCCGGTGCCGAGTCACGTACTGTGCTCCGGTGATAATCTTTTTTTGAATGAATCGAAATAAAAAGATAAATAAATGTTCCTTGTATTATATACACTGATCAGGCAAACGACACAAATTCTCTTAGTAATAATCAACGCAGGGTTTGTTTTTCTTCTTTTTAGCCATAAAATCGGGTCCCCTGGTGGCTGAGCGGTCCAAGGCGTTCACCTTTACATTTCACTGACATCTCACCTGTCCCGCATGTTCAAGAGAAAGAAAACTACCCCTTCTTCCACAAAATGTAGAAATCACTATCTCACTAGCAGTTCTAATCACTATATATATATATATATATATATATATATATATATATATATATATATATATATATATATATATATATATATATATATATATAGCCTACAGCATTGATTGCTATTCAAAGTTTTAGTAAGATGGTCCAAGCTATTAGGTTATAATATAATATTTGGTTATAATTTAATTTATACTGTTTCACCAATATTGTCATTTTTCATCATAAATATAATCTGTACACGTTCATATCGGGTTTTTTTTTCAGTATCAGCACTGAAACGCGATATGTATGGAGACGTAAAACGTTTGTAGAAGCAGACAAATTCTTTGGAAATTGTTAACTTACCATGTAATGTATTTAATGTATTTGAATTAATTTCTTTTATAGTTTCCAACAACTAACAAAAGTCTACCCTGACAATTTAATTCGTTTGAGTAGCAAATCTGTTGATGAAATTTATACGCATATGTTTAAAATTTTTTAAAAAAAGTGATTATGCAAATGTAACTTCCGAATATTTTCGGGTTTTCTTCCTACCTAAAATTAAACTACGTGCAAGCCAATATTTGAACAGATGTAAATTCTTCTGAAACAATTTTTAAGTGCTTTTATAAAAAAAAAATTTAAAAACTAACCTGCAACAAATCTTCACCTTTTCTTCCTAATACACCGCTTTATAACTATGGG